>MOOZ01000925.1:461647-478217 GCA_002930495.1 Cecropterus lyciades | reverse complement strand
AAACAAACAAACAAACAAACAAACAAACAAACAAACAAACAAACTCTTCAGCTTTATAATATTAGTATAGATCACTTGGCACAGTGGAGTAGTGGACTCGAAGTCTCGCCACGCTGAGGGTTGCGAGTTCGATAACCAATAAGTTAATATTATTAAATAGACCTGTTCGTGTTTTTACATATATTTGTGCATAAAAACACAAAAACTACAGCTTTTTGTGTTTTTTGATATAATACCTTGAAAGGATAGAAGGATAAAAAAGATAAATGAATCCTTAGCGTTATACATGTTAACTAAAAACAGTTTTGCATTGTGTTATAATAACTTTAGTAAAACCTTTGGTAAAAATTGGTAAAAAATCTTTTTTTTAATAAACGTAATTATTTATCATTTTCTATAACCATGAAGAAAAACATCTTAAAGAAACCTATATGGCTCAGAGCTCTTTAAAATGATTAAATTTCTCAACTTGAAGATGTTTAAATTGCACCAATTCTCATTTGGCAACGCGATGAACTATTTCCATTGTAAGACACGTGTCCAGCACTGTAATAGTAAAGGGTTTATTTACTACGATTATAAATTTGAACATTCAACTATTCAAACAATAACAGCTATTTCCGCGTTAGCGATACCATATTTTAAAGTGGGTAAAGACTAGAGAACATATTTAAAAATCATGTACATGTGTTGTATTAACGTGTTTGTGGAGGACAGCGGGCGGAGGCAGCGAGGCGGGGCGGCTTCGCGGGATGTGCGAATGGCCGTTATCGCCTGGGACACTGCAATGATTGTTTATCCAGCCCGTTCCTTGAATTGCAACTAATGAGTCACCCATTCTATAATCGCCTGCTTCTCTAATACCTACATCATATCGTCATGCCTAACAACATATTTATTTTTACAGATTTTTACGATTTCCGCCAACGCAAAACATATGTACCTCTTTTTATCTTACTGAACTTAATGCGTGACGTACATATATTATCTAACATCTAAGTTACATCGAGCTATAACTTATGTTAGGTATGGGCTTATTTTACTGAATGTATGTATCAATGTATTGAATGAGTAGCGCTCAATAGATAGTTTTGTTTAGTTTCAATCTTTAATAAAAAAAATTCAATTCACTTCAATTACTCTAATTGTAATTTGATAACTGACTACTATTACTTTAGTGAAAGTAAACACAACATACGCAAGTACCTACCAGCTCGTTGCTTTTTGTAGCAAAAGGATAAAAATAAAATTTGTTCTGTCTTCAGCTAATTATATCGTACGTTATACAAGACTTAATGTAACTATTAGAGCATAAAGTAACATGTTTGTAATATTCTGTACATACATATATGTCACACTAATGATAGTACAGCATCCACGTTAATACGTAGGTACGTGTGCCGTTGCCGCCGGACGCAATGTTCGATCCGCCCACGCGCGCCACGCCGGAAGATCCCGCTGCAACTGTTTGCAAGTCCACGAATTACAGATTGCAATGTCACACATGTTTTAAAGGTGGTAGAACCTTTTATGAGTCGTCTCCTCAGGCACCAACGCAACGCCTATTTCTGTCTAATAACAGCAGTGTAAAGCTCTCCGATGTTCTGGTTTGAAGGGTGTTGAAAGGGGACATATTTATCCAAGACTTTCCAACTAGTCAGGTTGGACTAATAATGTCTGAGATTGATATATATGTTCATGGGGGATCGTGACCACTAACCAACATGTAGACTGCATGGTAGTTAGTTACTGTTATAATTGAGAAAAATAAATAAAATGCACCATCAGACTGTGCATAAACATCGTCGTATCTGAAAAGTCAAGGGTCTAAGTACAATTAGGGCCCCGGCCTTGTAAGAAACTTTATTCGTGCTTAGCCTATTGTACAAATTCGCTCCAAAGCTCTTGCGGAAAATAGGTCTAAAAGCTGACTAGAAATAAAACCAATTATGATGGTCTATAATATAATGGACAGAGATTTACAAATAGACTAAATACTTGAGCAATATAATATTAATATTGCACACGTCAGGTTTTTCACAAATATCAATTCAAAATTTGCCTATTATAATAAATTAAGAACATTGATGTTAATTTTCAGTATAGTGCCTTAGACTTACGAAAATAGAATTATTTGTTGTGAAAGGACTGAAGGGAAGGGCGAAGGGTGAAGGTGAAGACCTTTTGTATGCCTCTCCGCCTAGTTTTTCAAATGTAGTTTCACGTAGGAATTTGGTTTTTTATTTGCATTTAGGGTATCCTAAATGTATTAAAGAATAAGTTACACAGTCACAGATCATGATGTTTTTGGTTAAGAGAAAAACCGTAAATCAATTTCTACTTAATTTAAACCAACAGCCATGAGTTGTAAGGGGATTTTGCTATTTCCCTTGGGCAGGAGCAAGTAAGCTAGACAGAGACTGGCCATGCCCTTTCCTACATCAAAACATGAAAGTTCAAGGTTCACTAACACATGAAACATTACGTATATACATGTTTTTTGTCAAAATACGATAAAGAATATGCGTATAAAGGTAAGAACATAAACGCATGTAAATATTTATTTCTTGTTTCGATGATGTAAGCTGGCAGAATCTCATTCCTCATTTATTGCAGTTTATGATCCTTTATTTTTTATTATCGCAATGTTGACACACTTTCTGTGATCGTCGGAAAATTGCTCCTAATAATAAATGAATGATTGACGGGGTCCGACGGGTTCAGCTACTTAAGTACCTGCTGATAGCATTTAAAAAATACAAAAATTTGTATTTATGTATTCTTATTTAAGAGTAAATATTGACTCGAAAGGTCTAATTAATATGCCATAAGAAGGTGATAGAACTCTTTGTGGTTCGACTCCAGAAGCACCACCGCCGCATCTATTTCTGCCTAATAACAGCAGTGCTATGCGCTGTTGTGTTCTGGTCTGAAGGGTGTGGTAAGGGAGACATACTTTTCCGAGGCATTCCATCTTAGTCCTCAGGGGTAGTAACGCATCTATGGCTAACCTTAGATGAGACTTTTTTACCTAGGGTTGATTACAGATGCCGATGGGCAGCAGTAGTCACTTACCATCGGGTGGGCTGCATGCTCGTTTGCTACTTCCATACTATATATATATTATGGAAGGAATTGGTATCCTGGTTGGTCCAGTTTAGATTCAGACATTTTCCAGACCCAAGACAGTTTTAAATCGAAGTATTAATTTGTTAACCCATAATCTATTGTAATGACCTGATTGGGAACATTAACTGTTGCTAGCACAATGAACGTGCCTTATCAACGGGACCTCTGACATACATTCCACAGCCGGAGCAACTTTAGACCTGCTTGCACTTCCTACTTTTTATTTTATAAGTTTTGTGTTATATACAGCTGGAAATAAGTTTTGAAATAACTTTATATCTTTTCAACTGCAACTTTTGTTTTGAATTAAAAGAATTATAATTTTGTATTTAATTATTTTTATAACTATTTAGTGTTTTAATTTTAACCGCGCTTTAGTACTAACAAATACGTTAAACGGTGGGTTGCTCTTTCTATCATAACACTGCAGTCATTAAACTCTGTTGGAGGCCTGTTAATTGTTTATAAAATATCCAATACGGGCTCACCAATCAATTGGAGTAAGGCAATAAAGTAATGTAACCTTCAGGCCTTTTTTACCCAGCATTGAGACATAAAATAGGTTACAACCCGAATATTAATCATAACAACAACTTCTTGGCAATAAAAACAATGGTAATTGATAAAGCAGTTATTTTGTAAATTATGTCACCAGGGCCGGTCGTCGAGAAAATGAATTTAACAGCTCGACGCAGGATAAATAATGACCATAGTAAATTAGATCATTGTTCTTTAGGTATGTTTGATCTACATTACATTGATGTGTATTCCTGTAATTTTAATATAAGATACTCCTAGCAAACTAAACCAAACAAAAACTTGGTTGCCTATTTGTTTGTCCTTATTTGACCTAACTTAATTTGAGGAAATAATAGTTGATCTTATGGTACTTTGTACAGATAGTCATAGGCGTAATTTTGTTCCAGGAATTTTATGCATGGCGTCTATGAAAAAAGTTACGTGAATGATATCTTGAGTTATACTTATTTAGCTTACAATTCATTTTATTAAGCCATTTCAATCAGATACTACCTAAAAATCTAATATAGAAAAAAATATTGCCGTCTTAACATACACGTGTTCTAGTTTTGATATGAAGTCATACGATTTCTGTAGATAAAATAGGAGGGGTCCTCACAACATACTCGAAGTTAAGGTACCTATCATATTGATTGATGATTACAAGCTCCTTGCTTGGTAGTGACAATAACTTTCTATCAAAAATGGATTTGAGTGTTTTCTTATACATATGTATCACTATCATCAATATCAACAAAAGCCCTCGCTGCGTTTGCCTGTTTGCGATGAACTCAAAACTACTGAACGGCTTTTCATGAACGATTTTCACCAAAGGTTGCGATTTTCACCATGAGAATAGTTATGTTTTACATGATACATAGAACTTTGCTTTATATTTCGTAACAGGAATGATACGATATACCTACATAGCTAAGAATTTGTAATTATTGACTGACTAAATTATTCGTTGAATAAACAGGTTTAAGATTGTAGCAGATATACGTGCTTATTCTTAAGTCTGAGCTCGATATCTTTTCATACTATAAAATTCATGTGTATCGTACAGCTTTCATTTAAAAAGCCAAGTAAACTGAAAAAAATATTAGGTGATACAAAGACCACCGGGTCATCTAGTGTAATTGTATACGAGTAGGTACGTCATATTTTTATACCGAGGTAGCATAAGCATACAGGAATGTTGCCATACATGCTTTTCTGTACTTGGAATAGGAGTCACAAGACACCATCTTCGTTGATTAAGTACCTAGGCATTTTAAATTATATCAATTTACACATGTCATAACTGATTTTGCTGGACTATGCACTAAAGTCTTCTAGCGGTTTATAGCTCTGCAGTAATTTTCGAATGATTAGATATTTTATTATTACGCTTGCGTACTTATTATTGTGGACTATATAAGTAGGTAAATTCAAAGTTTGTTGGTATTATTTTCTTTATACGTAAGCGATTGAGTACTCGTATGTAATGAAGGATGTTCATTTTACTGCCCGCAAAAGGTATAAAACTAACATAATATGAATATATATATAATAAATATCGCGCTATCATAAATGCTTGCCTGGGATTGGTACCCCACACTTTCATCGTAAGACACAGAAATTCAAATCAATAAGCTACCCAAGATAATAATCTATACTAATATTATAAAGCTGAAGAGTTTGTTTGTTTGAACGCGCTAATCTCAGGAACTACTGGTCCGATTTGAAAAATTCTTTCGGTGTTAGATAGCCCATTTATCGAGGAAGTCTATAGGCTATATATCATCGTCGAAACTAACGCGGGTGAATCCGCGGGGCGCGCTAGTAGTTAATAATGATAAAGTGTTTTGCGTCACCAAATTTTAGAAAAACGGTACTATTACTGGTTATTAAAAAAATATCTTAAGGTTGCTATCGACCTCAACATATTTTCTTTATATATTATGTCGCTAGCGTAAATTAAATATAATATGAATATTTAAGATCTAATATTAATGTATTCTTTCAGGTGGTATGCAACCAGACTGTGTGCAATTGTGCAGGCATAAAAGGTGACAGAGGCGATGTTGGCCCGCCGGGAATTCCAGGTTTGCAAGGCGAGTATGGATTGGATGGACCAGAGGGTCCTATGGGACCTCCAGGTGAAGTTGGAGATTGGGGTGAACGAGGTGATGTGGGTGACAAAGGAGTAAGGGTACGTTAAAACTGTGTTTACATACACATGCACCTCATAAAACAATATACCTTCTAGAAAACACATTAATATAAATCTTGATATTACACGTTTCAGGGTCCCGATGGTCGTTACGGTATAAGAGGAAACGATGGCCTTCAGGTATTTTAATAACTCAATATTATTAGATATTTCATTTCAAGATTAAAACGTTTTAGTATAAACTTGTATATAAATAAACGTATTTACACAAGTCTTTAACAATGTTTTAGGGACCACCGGGATTGGAAGGTGTAAGAGGATTCGCAGGATTAGATGGGTGCAGTGGAGTTGATGGCATGCCAGGACCAATCGGTCTGCCAGGCATTCCAGGTGTAAGAGGATCGACAGGTGCATACGGTGATAAAGGTGCTCCCGGTTTGGCTGGAGAAGGTGGTGTCAACTCCAGAGGTGCGAAAGGGCAACAGGGTGAACCTGGCCGCCCTGGTTCACCTGGTATTATTGGTCCGATGGGATTTAGGGGAGATAGCGGTCTTCACGGGGAGCGGGGCGATCAGGTAACCTAATATGTCACAATTATTAAATAGTAATATTTTTAATGATTGCATATTTTACCTGTTCGTTTAATTTATACGTATAACGAATTATTTTAAGTATTTTCTCAACCCTAATACTTTGAAAACAATTTACTGACTAACTCGGGATTAAGTTTCCGCTTAAGAACCCAGTATGAAAAATTATTGTTGCTATAACTATTGACAATAAAGGTATCCTGCAGGAAAATATTTCATCTTGTTAAACTGCTGATTTCTTTGAATTAAAATATGAACGACGAAAAACCATTATTATTTTTAGGGACCAAGAGGCTTTCGTGGAGATCCAGGATACAGAGGAGATCCGGGTGACGATGTTATAGGACCTCCTGGTGAAAAAGGAGATCAAGGAGATATCGGTGAACCGGGAAGACCAGTTCAATACGTTTACGTAGATCAAGTGCAACAAAATATTACTATCCTAGCTAAAGGTAACATGGGAGAAAAGGGGCTGCCAGGCATTCAAGGTGTTAAAGGAATTAAAGGAGATATTGGATCAACGGGTGCACCAGTACGTATTGTAATACTATCTCATTAAATACATAAAGAGATCATAAAGCAATTAGTATAATTTAAAAATAAGAGCCAATGTTACCTTTCTCGTAGAATAATCATAAATTATTTATGTAGTTGTGAAATTGACGTGAAATCAGGATTCTATTATAACTTTAGATTTATTTTAGGGTCCCTATGGCTTAAATGGTCCTCAAGGCTATAAAGGAGACCAGGGTGAGGAAGGATATAGAGGAAAGCCAGGTCATCGAGGTCCCACAGGTCCACCTGGTCCAAGAGGTGACAAAGGGGCGCCTGGAAATCCGGGACCAGATGGTGAAGATGGATATAAAGGTGAAACTGGAGAAGATGGAAGACCAGGAATACCTGGCGATCAAGGACCCATTGGAGAACCAGGATTATACGATGAAAGACTCAATGAACCCTTGTTACCAGGAGCTCAGGGACCCCAAGGTCAAATAGGTTTGCCAGGATTTGAAGGACAACCGGGCCCAGACGGACAACCGGGAATCCCGGGTATTCAAGGTCCACAAGGTTTACCTGGTACAAAAGGCCTTCCTGGGAGACCAGGTAATCCGGGTATTTCACCTAAAGGCGAACAAGGGGATGATGGCTATAATGGTTTACAAGGTTTACGTGGTCCATATGGAGCTCCAGGATTGCCAGGCATTTTAGGTCCTAAAGGTTTTAAAGGCTCTACTGTAATTGGCCCGGATGGCGAAGATGGTATGCCCGGCATTGATGGAGTACCTGGTTCTCGAGGTGAAAGAGGAGAAATTGGTTCTACAGGCCTACCTGGATTACCTGGTACAGGTGTATATAGAGTTGGACCACCAGGTGAAGACGGTTTACCTGGTCTTGCGGGTCCAACAGGTGACCCTGGAAATCCTGGTATTCCTGGTATTCCTGGTTCAAAAGGAGAACGCGGCGATAATTGTCCTTTCTGCCCACCAGGTAAAATAAATAAATCATGACATAATACAATCATAATTAATTGTAGGTACCTGCTTACATGTGGTTACCATATACGGCATATTTATTATTGTGCATTTTTTATACGATATCATTGTTAAATATTCTATTTTAGGATTGCCTGGACCAAAGGGTCCCAGAGGTAATTCTGGTTTTCCTGGACAAAAAGGACTTCTAGGTTATGAAGGATTACCTGGCCCACGAGGTCAAAAAGGTGTACAAGGAACTCCAGGTATTCCAGGACCTGCTGGACCAAAAGGAAATAAAGGACAACAAGGTATGGAAGGACCACGAGGACTTAAGGGAGCTGCAGGACAAGTCAGACGTCCACCACTGGCCCTAACAGCAGCTGAGCGCGGGGAACGAGGAGATCCAGGTATGAACTACAAGCACGGTTTAAACATTCGGTAATATTCTCCGTGATTTACTTGTACCGCCGTCAAATCCTCTTTACCTTTATTTGTGTTTTGAATTACACGTTACACGACAGTTTAACTATGTTAAGTGAAGTGTTTTTATTTAGTCATTTTGTTATTAATTATTAACTTAATATAAAATTCCTTATATATTGGAAGGAGGTTGCTGACGTCCGGAAGTGAAATGACCGCTTAACATCAGGTGGAATGCAAGCCAAATCCTCGTTCTATATCATTTTTTATGTTATACCTAGAAGTATGATTTGGTGAATTATTACACACACTCCCTTTAGAGTAGGTATATGCATTAAATAGTCGTAGTTTTAACAATTTTTTAAATTTGTTTTATTTTATCTTTTGTTACTGTAAATAATTATTTATGGTCCCGAAGTCTATGTTTTTTATCGTCCTATACGGAATCGAAGCGAAATCAAATAAACGCTACAGTTACAAATCTTGGAATCTTACACCAATTTTATCCAAAAATTTGATAGAAGGATTTCCTAATTTTAATAAAAAACGATTAACTTCTCAACTATTTTTAAATATTGAAATACGCATACATTCAGTATTTGCTACGATACGATACTTCGATACAATACAAAACAAATTACAAAATTATGCACGCCATCATTACAATAACTGCAGTTTTAAATATATTTTTTAATATTGTTGCAATTATTAAAACGTCTTGATATAGAAAAAGTCAAAGGCAATAATATTAACACTATCTTTACAGGATTTTACGGTGACCAAGGGCTCCATGGTGACGCTGGCATGCCAGGAAAATCTGGAGACTCCGGACAAAGAGGACCTAAAGGTCCCATGGGTAATGATGGTCTACCCGGTCAACCTGGAAGAAACGGTTCACGCGGCCGGGACGGTATGCCAGGAATCCCAGGGAAACCGGCGGCTATTCCTTATTTCGCGTTAACGGGGCAAAAAGGAGAAGCAGGCGTTAAGTACGTGCATATTTTTTTCTATTTGATCGATTCCTAGAAAATATAAAAATACACGTTTCCTAGGCCTTTCAGTATCTAAATAGGAAACGTATAAAATCTTGAACGAACTTTATATAAACACTAAGTAAAATTTAGTGTTTATATAAAGTTCGTATATAAATTTTATATAAATTTACATACGAAACTATTTACTCTATACGATAAATGTAGCAGTGTACGCTATTAGTCTAAAGCTGCATAGAAAAATTGTGTCTAGGTTTGTGTTGTAATATAAAAAACTGCAGTGTAACATACGAAGTAAATACCTAAAAGAGCTTCTAGAGTATTTACAAAGCTTTTAGAAAGGGTGACAAAGTTACAAGCAAAATCTTGTGATGGGGCAAATCAAATATGCAAAGCAAATTAAAATCTACAACCAACATATTTTAGAAAACTCTACCTAATGTTATTTTTTTATAATTAACTGTAGTAAACATCATAAATTAACAATAACGCTTGAAACTTTGAAAAATAATTTTATCAATGATAAACGATCCTCAGAAAATCAGGTACATGTGCTGTAATAAAAGCCAAAATCAAATAAAAATTAGTTCGAAATAACAATATCAAATAAAAATAAAATATTTTAAATATATATGTTTCTATTAGAGGTCAAATGGGTGAACCTGGCGACGACGGAGGACAAGGAGAAACCGGCGAGTCTCTTGATCACGGGATTAACGTTAGAGGCGATAGAGGAGATACGGGTCCTCCAGGCAGAAAAGGTAAGTTTAAAACGAGAGTATTTATAGTATAAACATATTGATTTGACTATTCAGTTTCAGCTACTGGATAACATACATAACAAATGTAACATTAATTACATTTGTTTTTTCGTAGGTAAACAAGGGTGGAAAGGAGAACGCGGAGACATAGGTTTCGAAGGGCTCGTTGGCATGCGTGGAGATAGAGGTTTACCCGGCATTATACGAGCGGGTCCAAAGGGATTCAAAGGATCTCTCGGAGAAAAAGGTGATATTGGCCCTTATGGAGAGCCGGGAAGTAAGGGTGCTCGAGGACCTGTAGGTTTTCCAGCTCTTAAAGGCAAAAAAGGATCTCGAGGCGATGCTGGATATGCTACTTTATATGGTGAAAGAGGTTTTGATGGCGGCCCAGGAGAACCTGGTGACGATGGCCTACCAGGATTCCCGGGATCACCCGGTCGTGCGGGTATTCAAGGAATCAAGGGACAAGTGGGAATAACTGGTGATGTTGGTTTTGACGGACCTATGGGCCCAATTGTAAGTAACCTTCTTATTGACGTAATTGTCTTACTTGGTTTAAGCATAAATAAAATATTATCTATGTGTAAATTTAAATTAAAAAGTTTGCATGGGTGAATGTTATTTACGCAATCACGCTAGAACGGTTGAACGGACGTAGATGAAATTCGAAATTAATTATATTGTCTGGACAACACATGAAATTATTTTATCCCGGCAAATTTGACGGTTCCTGTAATATAGATTAAACGCGGGTGAAGTCGCGGATTGAGATAACGATAAAATAAAACATTACTTTATGCATACTTTGTTGCCAATTACTACAGAAACAATATTTATCGCCTTTTTTTTAACAGGGGCGAAAAGGAAATCAAGGAAATATAATACAGGGGGCACCAGGTCTACCGGGAAATCCTGGTTTTCCAGGGCCTAATGGCCCTATAGGCGAACCGGGTTTACAAGGTCAACATGGATTACAGGGTGATGTCGGACCTAAAGGAATGAAGGGGGAGGCCGGTCGTACTGGTAAAAGAGGCGTTTCTGGAGAACGTGGCCTCATGGGTTTCAGAGGATTTCCAGGTTTATTAGGAAAACCAGGCTTAACTGGGGAAATAGGGGATAAAGGTGAACCTGGTGTAGAGGGAAATCCTGGACGACCAGGAAAGATTGGTTTACCGGGTCCATTTGGAGACAAAGGTGAAAGGGGAGACTATGGTATACCAGGCTTAAGTGGACTTGATGGCTGGCCTGGCATGAAAGGAGAACAAGGAGATTTCGGCTTAAGAGGACCTCAAGGATTAAGAGGTGATGATTCTATCAGCGGAATGAAAGGCGATACGGGTGACCAAGGTTTTATGGGAATACCAGGACTACCAGGTTTACGTGGATTTAAAGGTCAAAAAGGAAACCAAGGTGACATTGGCATATCAACACAAGGATACGACGGTTACAAAGGTGAAATAGGTGACCAAGGACGACCTGGATTACCAGGTCCAAAAGGAGCAAAGGGAGACCTCGGCAATTACGGTGAATTTGGTCGAAAAGGAGAAATAGGTGATAAAGGATATCAAGGCAGTCCTGGGTTTCCCGGAAGACACGGAGTCGATGGAGCAAAAGGAAACACTGGCAATAGAGGATTTCTTGGGCTTTCGGGTCAAAAAGGGGACAGGGGAGCGGACGGTGAACCTGGCAATATGGGCTTGGATGGACTACCTGGAGATAGAGGCTATGAAGGTCCAGAGGGGCAAATTGGTGATGTAGGTTTTAGAGGAGAGCAAGGTGAACCTGGTTCTACTAGTTACTTAATTGGTACCAAAGGGGATATGGGTGATATTGGTATTGAAGGCATTCCTGGAATACCTGGTGAAATAGGCGAGCCAGGATATTTTGGACTCAGAGGTATTAAAGGAGAAATGGGCGATCGTGGATACCAAGGAGAATTTGGAGAATACGGATTGCCTGGACTTCAAGGTATGGTTGGAGATTTGGGGCCTCCAGGTTTACCTGGCATAAATGGATTCAACGCAGAAAGGGGGGAAAGAGGTAGGAATGGTACCGATGGTCTAGCAGGGTGGTATGGTTCTATGGGTCAAAAAGGTGCTCCTGGTGAATATGGAGTTGATGGCCCTAAAGGAGCACCTGGACAACCTGGACTTACCTTTGAGGGCCCTAAAGGAATAAAAGGAATGGATGGTCTAGGTGGTCCTCGAGGTCAACCTGGTATACCTGGTATTCGCGGAATGGAAGGAGCGCCCGGATCGGTAGGTCGCAAAGGTGATATTGGTGAACTAGGATTTTTCATCAGTCTTAAAGGCCAGAGAGGAGATCAAGGTTGGCAAGGGTATAAAGGAGTCAAAGGAAAAAATGGAGATTTAGGAGATTTTGGTATCAATGGAATTATGGGGCGGCAAGGAGAGCGTGGATTTAAGGGAAAACAGGGTGACGAAGGACTTTGGGGCCAGCCAGGAGCGCCGGGCCCGAAAGGATTTAAAGGAGATAATGGTGATGCAGTGAATCCATTCGATATTAAACCTGGTGAACGTGGTGACGTCGGACCACCAGGATATGATGGACTTTCAGGTAAAGATGGTATACCTGGATCCTTTGGAACAAATGGGCTACCTGGAATAAAAGGCGAAATGGGCGATATTGGTTATCCAGGAAGAGTAGGAGAACAAGGTCCTCAAGGATTTCAGGGACCAAAAGGAATTATGGGGATGATTGGTCTTGAAGGTTATCAAGGCCCGAGAGGTGCGGCTGGTGTACCTGCACCATCACCACCAACACCAAAGTCACGAGGCTTCTATTTTGCGGTTCATTCGCAAACAATCATGGTCCCACAATGTCCGAAAGGAACATTGCCACTTTGGGATGGATTTTCCCTAATCCACATTATCGCAAATGGAAAAGCACAAGGGCAAGATCTAGGTACGTACTAAAATAATATATAGATATGTGACATCGCTTCTTTACATTTAAAATTGACATACACTAATAAAATGGTATAATATAAATCCACGAAATCCAAATGGTACATGTACCTACTAATGTGGCAACGGTTTGCAATGAGATAAAGCGGGCGCGTGAAAATAGTTTGATATTGTTATTGGATGGGAATATTTTTTCGCTACTAGTTGGTATTTTAAATAAGGAAGTACTTACCTATCTTAACTACATTAATTATAATTCAAATTTTTGAATGTTCCAGGAGATGCAGGAAGTTGCTTGCGAAGGTTTTCAACAATGCCTTTTATGTTCTGTAATATAAATGACGTCTGTGATTTCGCTCAGCGCGAGGATTACAGTTTTTGGTTATCTACTCCAGAACCTATGCCTATGACCATGGCTCCCATACAAGCTGAGAACGTAGGACCATACATTTCAAGGTTAATTAATAAATAACAATTTAAATTATTGATATTTTTGTTTATTTAAGTCTTAGTGGATATTAAATAGTAGTATATATAGTAGTATATCTATATGAGATCATGATCATTTATGAGATGATGTGTGTCTGTGTATCTGTTACTCAATCACGCAAGAACCACTGGTCCGATTTACATGAAATTTTCCATGTATGTAGCTTATTTACCTGGTCAACTTATATTTTTACTTTTGATTTGGATATTTTCAACTATTTTAAGATGGCGACTATTTTTATGTCCCGGAACGAAGCACAGGTACTTCAGCTATTATTGTATATAAAGTCATTGAAACGTGCATAGCCCTGCGGGTGTATTGTAGTAATATACACATTTAAGTAACGCCGAGCGATGTCTAGAATGTCTAGTCTAATGACCGTTGGTAGATAAATTTTAGACACGCTTTCCTCTTTCGGATGTCATATTCATTCGTCAGCCTCGGTTAGTCGATGAAGGTTTTTAGTAATCAATATATTACTTATCAGATTATAATTAATCACTTCAAAAACTTACATGCTACAAAACTTATATATTACAAAAGAACTTTTTCGCTGGCCCACTACTCATCGAGTAGGACTAATTAATTAACTAGCTTTCAATAGGTACTTACGGTATATACTAAAATTTTTGGAAGATCTTTGCAATATTTTATAATTATAATACTCTTTGAAAATATTTTTTGAAAATATTTTAGGTGCCAAGTGTGTGAATCCTCCACTAGAACAATTGCAATTCATAGTCAAAGTGATACTGTGCCCTCATGTCCAACGGATTGGGAAGAATTATGGATTGGATTCAGTTTCTTAATGGTAACATGCATTTCCATATATTTACTACTGCTTATATTTTATGTTGACAGTTTCTTTTCAGATTTACCAACTAAGTTTCTCATTAGGTATGCCACTGGTCTATCATGAGTTCCAGCCGCCCGGAGCATAAGTTAATTGTCGCCAGGGGGATAGCCCCCTAAAACGATAACGAATATTTTTCAGCCGGGAAGGTACGGCCTAGGCCGCCCTACCTATTTCTACCGTGAATTACTTGCGTTTCTGCGGAAGGTTTGCCGGCTCACTTACATATGAGGCAACTATCTTAGACCTCAGGAGAAGCAACGCATCTGTGATTGACCTCACCTCTGTTCTATACGAAGTTGCTTATAGATGTCCATGGGTGGCAGTGACCACCATCTGGTGGAATGCAAGCTTCGTTGTTACCTAAATGTTATAAACAAAAACTCCCTTCTTTATGGAATTTTTAAATTATTACAGCATACGGCCGGAGCTGATGCATCAGGACAAAGTCTAATATCGCCTGGTTCATGTCTACGAGATTTCCGTACTAGACCTTTTATTGAATGCAACGGATTGGGCCGCTGTAATTACTTTGCAACTTCAGTTTCCTACTGGCTATCAATTATAGACGACTACAAAATGTTCCAAAAACCTCAACAAGAAACAATTAAAAGGGATCAAGTGTCGAAAGTCAGCAGGTATGATAATGCATAACTATTATATATTTGTTTCCCTGTAAGCTCGAAGGATAGTTAGCCCATTACAGTCACATTACCTTACTAAATAACCGTGGATATTTCTTGGCGGAGCTAAGCAACACATTCGATCCTGAAGGCCTCAAAAAGCACTTTAGCATCTACTATGCAATGTCTGCACTGCACCTCCACCATTTATTCTGTCGTAGCACCAACGCATATCGATGTCGATTATACATGAGACGGTGCCAAGATTTAAAATCTTATCTGACTGCTTGCCGTTATCACATACAATACCAGGCGGTTCAAGCGTGTCTGGTTCGT
This sequence comes from Cecropterus lyciades, assembly GCA_002930495.1. Taxonomy (NCBI): domain Eukaryota; kingdom Metazoa; phylum Arthropoda; class Insecta; order Lepidoptera; family Hesperiidae; genus Cecropterus; species Cecropterus lyciades. The sequence goes on along the minus strand of MOOZ01000925.1, from coordinate 462,947 downwards.
AATTTATAGGCACCTAAATATAGGTAATAGTCTAAATTTCTGTCTCTACGCACTGATTTCATTTTTATTTTTAATTCTGACTTTAAAACATTAACTTTACACATACCATCATTGAGTTCACAAACAAGTGCAGATAAAATTCGTTTCATATACGCTTTGCATTCAGTCCATCTCCATTACTACGTACAACTTGTAAAATATTTACATTTTACTACACAGATGCGCGGTTTGTATGAGGAGGCAGCCAGGAGTGACCGCAAGAACATCATATTTAGAATCAGTGCCGAACGCTGTGCGACGACAACCACCCAGCCGCGGAAGATGGCCCGGCGGTCGTCGCAACAACCGCTTTGTCCGCGGAAGGCGCCGGCCTGGTGTTTAATGTGATAAATACACTTTAAAATCTAATCAAGAAATAGTTAGAGACATTCCGATACTTACTCATTTAAGTAGTACTTAAATAGTTTTTCGATACTACTCATATGAGTACCCTTAAAGTATCGATACTTAATCATATTGATACATTTTGTTTTTATGTCAATAGCACCAATATAAAAAGAGAAAAATTTCTTGGCAGTGATAGATGTTTAAGAAGTTCCAAAATAATAGCCACAGATTTATTCATTACGAGTAAAGGTGTGTTGTTCCTTGTTTGTGACATTGTTGCACCTGCTTTGGAAAATAAGTAGGTACTCACTTAGAATTGATGTTGCAACAACAATTTAAGGAAAACTTATACAACCAGAGAAATATTAACTTCATTGCTTCCCATTCCATAGTCTGACTTGTTCACAAAGAAAGGTGTGTTCAGAAATAAAAAATTGTTAAATGACATTCGTACTGTTTGATTCGATTCGATACCAACTAATTTCGTTTCGATAGTACTTAGTATCGCAAGATTTACATCGATGCTAAAAGTACTTGGTATCGAAACAAATTATCGAGTACATACTCGTATTTACTTGTATCGGAATGTCCCTAGAAATAGTCCTAACAAGTGATAATATATACAGTAAACGTAGAATTCTAATGTACCTAAGAAAGACTATCACTGCCATCTTCATAATTTAAAGTAAATAGAGCCTAGTATTTATTTAACTTTGTGAAAGTACCTACTTACTGCGTTTATTTAAATATAGTACGAATCGAATTTGAACTCGATATGTTATTGAATATCAATAGAATCATAGCATGATAAGTACGTTTTTAAAATTGAATTTATACTGTAACTGATACACATGCGTATTATTACATACCTACTTAAATCATATTTGTGTAACAGTTTATACGATGAAGTAAT
>MOOZ01000925.1:417844-439041 GCA_002930495.1 Cecropterus lyciades | reverse complement strand
ACACCTGTGTCTCTGCAATTTAACGGCCAATAAAAAAAAAATCTTAATATTTTGTCACTTCCTAAACGCCGCCCAAGCGTTCAAGATTTTTCTACAAGAAATACAAAAAAGAATAGCGCCCCCAAAGACGTCCTGACTGACTCTAGGACTGTTTACCTATGTTATATTACCTATGTTTTTTAATAACATTAATGTTAAGGACCCCAGAAATACTCGATCCATGAAAATATCACAAGGAAGGTACTTCTCGAAGCCCGATAATAATCGATCAATCCCTTATGCAAATGCAGCACACTTGAAACCCAGATGTTTGAAGTAGGAAACCAGCGTGCAGTCTACATGCGTTGCAGCTCCCGAGAAGTTTCATAACTTACCTTCATAAATATCAAAGGCATATTATTTACTAAAATTGATACATACAATTTAGTTCAATATTTTATATTTACCAACTGAACATTGAGCGTATAGGTGTCCCGCTAAGATGTATAATTTCTTTATTCGCGACGGAGAAGCCCTCTTTGACGCTTCAATATTTGCCAGCTGCACAAAAATCTTACTCTTATTATTGAACACAAGCAAAACATTATTTTTAATACATACAAGGAAAGGATGCCAAATTCATGAAATTAATAATATGTGACTATTTTCGCCTATAGCAAACTTCTATCAACCTTAAATCGGACAGAAGTTTTATCTGAGGTCTTTACCCGACTCTACGACTCTGTAACATGGATCGTGGTCGTGGAGTATCCGTTACATATTACTACAAAATGTATGTCTATAATATCAAGATTTCTTACACTGTATAAAGACAACAGTACAAACACAATAAGACTTACTGTATTGCGTTTACATGTAAAAAGAGATAAATATACGACAAAAAAAACCGACTGACGCTCGAACTTTAAACAGATATCTAAAATTTTAGGTATGATATTGGCTGGATATGGAACTGAACTCATGCTATGACAGACCAATATGACAGCAGTTCGTCAACTAATTTTCTTGCTTGGTGGCTAAATAGAAAACAACAATTTTTACGCTAAAACCTATCATATTGCACATTGAGAGCTAACTCAAAATTTCGGCAAATTGAATCCTTAAATACACACACACACACACACACGCGCGCGCGCGCGCTTTCTACACTCATAACCCCACATTAGGATTTTCTCCTGTGTCGTGGATGCCATGGACACACAAAGACGAACACACAAACACCCAGACCCACAACAGAAACCTAAATTCATCATTCAGATGTTTGTCTGGCCAGGGATCGAACCCGGGACCCATTGCGTGTCAGACCGGTATGGTGACCGCTCCGCCACGCGGGCGGGGTTAAAGATTTCAAACTGCTCCTATTATCTTGCTAAAAAAGGACAAACATAAATCTTATATCCATTTATTAACTACGTAATTTAAAAGTTTCCAAAACGAACTCTATTTTGTCAATACGCATTAGGTCGTTTTTCTTACACAGTGAGATGTTTATTTCATACATGCGACACACTCATGTAATTATGGTTCTTCAAACTATATGAAAAAATAAGTTATAGATAGACAGTTATAGGACCTGGAACGCCATTGCTGCAGCTTGCATCGTTTTACCGCTCTCTTTCAGCTGCGTTATCGCCTGGATAGATGGAATTTGGTTGCTCATTTCACTCTTTTCATCCATATACATCTGTTTTGCCAACCCATCCTGAAATATTGGTACTAATATTGGTAACAGTGACAAAATTAACAAAAATCAAAATACCAATGTTACATTTTCAAAATTAAATTTATATAATAATTGAAATTATATGTGGTCAATAATTTAATAAGTTATGCTTAAAAAGACAATTATTGGATGTTTTCGTTTGAAATTTTGCTATTTTATATAATCTTTCACATTCTCATTATTTTTTGCAATAAATATGCGAATATGCGTCTGCATACGAATAATCAAGTCAACACATCGATATACCTATTACGTTATGTGCGGGATATCGTACCGATTTCAATTGTATGACAATTTTAGTTTTTAAAATATTATTAATATTTAAAGTATTATTATCGTCTATAATTCGAAATAAGGGTTGCAGATTTTACAATGATAAAAATGTCAATTTCGTTATATAAATAAATATTTTATGATATAAAACCTTTTGCAATATAGGTGAGCCCGCCATTAGCTTAGATAAAGATTCATTATCTTCCAACGCCATGTAGCACTTCTTCAGTCCTTCGCTGTTATTAGACATGGTGTAGTACTCAATCGCACCAGTCCTGCAAATTAATTAAAAAAACTTTAGTATAATTGGTACAAGGGGGGCAGATATTTCCCTCCCATGCCTCCCTTGGCGACACCCATGATGGAAACCTCTAAATTAACGAGAAGCCGTATTAGGAACATCCCCTAAACAACGCTCGCAAAAGGCGACTTATATTTTAATTAGTACTAAAAATATTATATTGTAAATTTTGCCTTATTTATCTTACTGCATGTACATACATATATGCTCAGAAACTTTTGTTTTTGTTCCTTTCACGCAACAACGACTGATCGGATATGTATTAAAGGCACAGTAATAGTGTTTCCTGGATAAACTGGTACCTTTCCTGGTACTATTGGCCGTGGTAAACATGACCCAACCGGGCGGAGCCGCGGGAAACGCCAAATAATAAATAAACGAAATAATCTTACCAATTTTGCCTATCTAAGTAATAGTCCCCAATATGACTATAGGCTTGCTTCACTTGGGCTTCAGATGCGTTCACCGACAACTTTAGTAACTCCACAACGCGGAACCAATGACCCAGCCTTTTCCTTAAAGCAATTGCCAAGTCCCTGTAATAAATATATCATGTAATACTAGTTACTGTACCTAAATATAAAACAGATCCTTAATAATTACAACTAGATTTTTTAACAAACATATATAATAATAATGTGAATGCAGAAAAAGACACACATAAGAAATTGAATTTAATTGTTTTTGAACTTACGCTATGCACACTCTATATTCAAATTTTAATCTCTTTTGATTTGACTGGCGTTTTTCTAACGAATCAAAAAAGCGTATCAATAAATATTCCTCTAAATATCAATAGTCTCACCTTCTGTCCTCATCTAGGTATATTTTCTCAGCAGCGTCAAAATCTTTGAAGTACGCACATATTTCAGCCTTTTTGAGAGCGTTAGAATGCAGTGCATTTACTCGCGCAACGAATCTTATTCCTGCGTAATCGTTTCTCCTCACGAACGCAGCTTCAGCAGTTTCTAACGCCGATTCGGATTCAAAGTTTTTAAGGGCAGCCTCGGCTAATAATAACCTTAACAATAGGACAAATTAATATTAAACGATAACGATAAAGAATACATCAAACTTCACCTTCATTCATATTTACAAGTTTTAATCCCTCTAATAGTATATCAAATGGTAGAAAAAACTTTAGGGATAACATTTTGGTTTTTGAAAAAACATATTATGAAGCCTTGGCTTCTGCTAGAAATAATTTTACCCCTAGTCCGAAACGGTCCTTACCTTTGTTAAAAATAAAAATATCATTGGGGTGTCGGGATTATAATTAATTATTTAAATAAATACGACATAATTATATGTCCAATAATGAGTGGTAATTGTAAATCGTATACAATATAACATTTTATAGTATGAAACATATAGCAGCATACCAAAGTTGCGGATGAGGATTATCCTTTATAAAGTTTTCGGCCTCCTTTAATCCTACTTTTTCAATGAGTTGTCGGGTATCCCTCAAAGACTTTACTTCCACACGCACAATGTGTTGCGGTGTACACTTATCCGTAATATTGTCAAGCAAGGCCATAGTTATCTCCAATTCCTGAAACAATAAATAGTTACATTTTAATTTTAACGAGTATTAAAATTTGCACTTATATTTAGATAAGAAATTAAATCTATATTAAAATTAAATTGAAAAAGAAAAAAATATTTGTCTATACTTTAAAAACTTTGAATCAATTTTATATTTTTTTAACATTAGAAAGCTACATTATCTAGAAGTAACAGAAGTCTTTTATTTCAGTATCGTTCCAGTTTCAAATTTTGATAATTTTAAATCAGATCATAATTATTATGATTAAAATTTAAAAAATCTACAACTGTCCTAAATTTTTATCTAAAAATCCTCCAAATTTACTTTTTATAAAGCTTAATTTAAGAAGATATATGTTGTTCCATCAGTGGCGTTTTATTTCGGCGGAAAGTTTAGGAGAATAAACTTATCGCGTCACCTACAAGAAAGGGTAGAAATGTTTGCCGAGTCAACTTTTAAAATTGAATGTTGTCGTTTGTCTATAATACGTATAGTTGATAAAGTTCCTTTGAAAACGTGTCTACGCCACCTACGGAGAAGGGCAAAACAAGGTTTGCCAAGGTTTTAAAAATTATTATTATCGTTTGTCGAAACAATATCTTCGTCATTTTCTGTTTATAAAGCTTGTATTTTCAGTTATTTATTATCACCGAATGTGTCATTATATAGTTATACTGTTTATATATGACTGTATATGGTTTAATTCAGTGGTCGCCAAGTAGATTTACGTGGCGTCCCAGAATTTAATGAAAGGTTAAAAAAATACACGCGGCTTTCAAAAAATGTCAATATGAACTATAGTATTATAGTTCATACAGTATTATAGTTATAGTATATAGTTATGATAGGTTCACAATAATATAGATATCATTATGAAAATATTTGGCGATCCTAAGTCGGACCTAGCGACTCTTTTGCGGACACGGACCGCGGCAGGAGTCTAACCTTAAACTTGCACAAGTACCCCTGCATGAGCAGCGGCTCCTCGGGCTCGGCGTCGCGCACGACGTAGAGGCGCGCCTTCTCGGCGACGGCGAGCGCGCGCGCGCTGTCGGCCGCCCAGCGCGCCGCCCACGCGTCGCGCCGCACCGCCTGCCCCACGCTCACGTTGGACGACATGTCAGTGTCCAGCATGTACAGGCAACCGCCCTGGTCGATCACGAAGAACTTGCTGGAACCGTCCGACCATGTCTTTAATTTTAAAGTTAAAACCTATACGGGCACGTAGGGAAACATCTTACTGGTTCGTGTCAGCAACATGTTAATGTTATATCATATGTATGTCTATAGCTATGGCTATAATTATAGATATACTTTAAATACGATGAATGCGTGGATGTATCTACTACACACTACTATATGTTTAGTTTGTATTTAAATTTGAAAAATATGAAATATTAGTTGTAAATATTAAAATCTATTAGAAAATTTAAAATACATTTTTATCGCTCACTTCTGTTTGCAATCGATATGTCTGGCTTCGATTTTTTATACTTAACTAGCGATAAGGACTACATAATGGAAAGCAGTTACCGTCGCCTATGGTAATTTCACATTAGAGGAGTCAACGCATTCAAAAAAAGCCCTTTTTACACCTTCCTTGAAGTAGCCGATGCCAACTAACCGGAGATATCCCAGGAGGGAGGATGATATTGGACGTCCTTAACCATTATCTTTACATCATATTGACATTTTAAGTTTAATTTTTATATCACTTTTATTTATTTTTTCTGTTATTTTAATTTTAACTTTTACATTATATAATTAGCTATTTCATTATTTATCAAAGAGTGCTTATATTAAAATATTTACTTACCTGGAATTCGAGTTTAAGCCTAGTTTATATGGTTTTGTATTCATATTTATTGACGTTATTTTCTTGAAATTAACCAAGGAAAAGAGTAGTATGGTTCCAGAATGTCTTCCTATTAGCAAATGATTGTCTGAACACGTGATACAGCATATTGCATCGTCTAGGAAGCCCCCATCTCCGGTCACGGGCAACCCATCAGCATGATAAAGCTGTTCATTAATTCCTGTACATCATTTTAAAAGTAATTAGTTTCACATCTGGGGCAAACACGAAATACTAAAGGAAAATATTCGTGTACGACAATTCGTGTAAGAAAACGACAGGATCAAGGCTTGGGACTAAAAGACTAGCAAACTTACTTAGAAAAGTAAGTCCGTAACTAACCCCTGAAGTTATCTATCTCATTGCACTAAGTAATAATTTACATTCAAAACAGAGTTCATGTAGTAAAAATAATTAGTAAATAAATAATGAATGTAGCACCTATGCATATTTTTTATATTCATTTTTAACCTCGTTATATACATTACTGTGCGTGTTTGTAGTTTCTCCGTGAACGTTCATGTAATGTTTCACTACTGAATATCACATACAACCAATAAGGAAGGATGGAAAATGGAAAAATTTTGGTAATGCACTTACGCGGTCTAGATGGCGTTGAAAATCTCCAAATAAGAAATGATTCCTTCGAAGCAGCCACTGCTATGGCCTTGCTATTTATAGTCACGTATGCCACGGGAATAGAGATGCTCTTTGCTGGAATACATAAAAATAAGTCAATAAGTATTAAGCACTGCTTTGTTGTACTTGGAGGGGTGTGGTAAGAAAAACACTCTTATCTGATGCGTTCTAACTTAGTCCTCAAACGTGGAAACGCATTTGTGACTAACCTCAAGTCAAACAAAAAAATCAAAGGTGAGGTTGGTCGCAGATGCGTAGAGAGACAGTCCTAACTGTAAGCTTATCTGAAGTTACACATGTCTATGGATGGTGGGATAATGGTTGGATGTTTATCTAATCGTCCAACAAAGTTTAACTAATATTAAACACATTTTCTACACTTATAGCCTCACACTAGGATTTTCTCCTGTGTCGTGGGTACCATGGACACACAAAGACGAATACACAAACACCCAGAACTAGAACATAATCAAAACTCAGCCTTTAAATGTCTGCTCTGGCCAGGAATCGAACCCGGAACCCACTGCGTGTCAGACCGGTATGGTGTCCGCTCCGCCACGCTGGTTGTCAAATATTATGTGTAATTATAATTATTTAACTTACTACCTTACTTCTTACTAACATTATAAAAGTTTAATACTTTTTTCAAAAATTACTAATCGTATTTGGATGAGATTTGGCCGATCTATTGTGGGTATCTATATTTATCTCTGTTTTACGTGGTTTAACACATAAGATACTCGTTATCTTGGAAAACCTGACCCAAGCTGGCGAAGGCGCGGGAAAAGGCCAGTAATTTAATAAATATTGACACACAATACCAACCATCACATTGAATCCCTTGTTGATTGGATATGATGAGCATATTCGATGTTGCTATGACACAGTATTCGTCAACTCCACACATGTCTATGACGTCAGGAATATGATTTATCCACGACTGGAAAGATAATTAACTATTAGAAAAAAATCAAATAGAAACAATACTCGAACATATAATGACAATATTTTATTTCAAAGTGCCGATTCTAAAAGAAATAGTCAGTCTATCTATTTATAATTCAACATTTTAAATTAAGTTTCGAAGAAATTTCGTTATTATATATTTATCGTTATTATATAAATTATATACTTTGAATATTTCAAGGAATTACTGCTCGCTGACAAGAAGATTCAAAATCTTTACTTTACTCGAATCCATCACGTACCTGATGGGTAATGGTATCAAAAAATGTAACCGTCTCATTGCTGGAGACATAGGCCAAGGTGTTTCCGTAATAAGCGTATTTGTGGTCCGGTTTGACGTTAGCAAAATAAATGAAAGAATCTATAGCTATCGCGAGCCGTAAGGAACGACGTTCCCAGGACAGAGCCCTCATGGCACCAGCCGGTACCCGCAAAGTCCTGATGTGCTGGAAAATATAAAATTCCTTATGTAAAAAAGTAAAATATTAGGTCAATATTTCTATATTGACCGGAAAATAATTCTTTATTTTCCGGTTTCTGAGTACTGGTCGACGAATGATCCAATAATATCAAAATGAAAGATGACCCCGGCAAAATTATAAACGGATCAACAAAATCACTCGATTTTACTAGATACAAGTAAAATACGTAGTTTTAGACTAATGTTATCGTGAAATTGATCCATTGATTGATCATGGTTACATGCAGCTAGCTCGTAATATCAGCAATAAAAAAAAATATATCTGCATATTGCGAGTACCCGATACTTATTAAACTTCATGTTTTATTCACACTAGAATTTATTATAAACAAAACATACAGTTTCACTTTGTATTTATTTTACTTTAGATAAAGATTTTAAAAGTTTAAAGGAGAGATGTAACCGTTTAAAGTAAAATAAAAAAATCTACCTCTCCATATGCACTGAAGAACTGAACAGCATTTGCTTGATCCTGAGTGTATCCGGCGGCAGCTAGTACTGTCCCATTGTGGTTCCAATGACAGTCAATTATGGTCATATTCGTTTCCACCACTACACTATCTATATAATAAAAGAAAAATGTTTGAAATCGGTCCACAGTTGGCGAAGTTATCGGTTATGTACGTACAAAAAAAGAACAACCGAATTGATAACCTCCTCCTTTATGAAGTCGGTTAAAACACTTGTAATATATCCTCTTTATACTAATAAGACTTACATAGACAATAGATTAATAAAGAGCAAGTTTGCAAAACTATTTCAACTTAAGTTTCAGGGACGACAACCCATCTGTAATTGCCTCTAAGATACAACTACTACGGTAAGTTGAGGTAACATAGAAGCTAGGGCTTACCCGTACGATTGAAATTGTAGAACAAATTTACCAAATTTTACAAAATTGGCAATTTTATATACGACGTCATGAAAATTATGTACATACTAGATGCATATGTAGGGACATTTAATATTATATTATAATGCTATGTTGGTATATTGAATATGATCGCGTGATTTATGAAAGTGTGAGTATTGTATATGAATGAGGAATGTATGTATGTGTGTAGAGACGGCTGCGTCCGTCGTTTAAGTTTTTCAGTTCTCAGTTCGCAATATATTCAGTTAACGGTGACACGTTGTATTATTCCATAGTCCCAGTCCTATATAGGTAACCCTTTACATTACCTAAAGCATACATGCGGATTTTTATAGAGATCGCCTAATCCGGCTACAATTTGAGTCAACGAATTTTACCCCAGCGCCGATATTACCACAACGCACCTTATCTTATATGAGGTTTGTTTCAGATGTAGAATTCATTTTTTTAGCAAAAACATAGTGTACTTCTTTTGTGAAAGATCTTTTTTAATAAAACTATACAAACCTTCCTCAGTACAACTTCTCATCAGCATCAAGATGCCATTTTTATAAGAAATAAGCAACGCTGGCCTGTTAACTGGTGCTCTACCAGAATACCAATCCATGCTTACTATGTCCATGGATCCAGAAACGCCATTTTTGGCTACTGGCATCTGAAATATAAGATTAATTTTTAAACTACTTGTTTTTCTTTAACACCTATCCCACATGTAAGTTTTTTTTATCATTCTGACATTAGCATTTCCTCTTGGTGATAGGAATAAATAATGCATGAAACTTATAGTAAATTCATACCTTGTACATGAATAAAAATATAAGTATAGACATATTTTAAGTATATCAAAATAAACTGACTGTGAAATTTCCTTGTTCATCATATAAATGCAACTCTCCATTAGTAAGTGCAAAGAGTAGTTGTGTGTTATCTGGAGACCACTGCACAGCTCTCAATCCTGGCCCCTTAATGTCTTTGCCCCACACTCGAGACCCATCTACTGAACCAACAATAACAGCTCCTGAAATTTTATAATAATTAAAGCTTTAAAGTTTTCACAGCATTCTTTGGTAAAATATGTTTTAGTATAGTGGCTTAGTTTTAGTTAGGTACAACGAGTATGGTCCAACCAGGGAGGTACGCCTCACCAAATAGACTATTTGTATTTGTGTTTTGTAGAAGTGTGTGGTTGTTAGCTCATTTTCATTAGAGAAGACCATCTAATACCCTTAGGGGTAGCAACATATCTGTAATAGACTTCAGATAGAACCGCTGTTCTATATGAAGTTGTTACCAGATGTCAATGGGTGGCAGTGACCACTTACCATCAAGTGGACTGCATACTTGTCGCTACTTCAAGCTTAAATATAAAAAAAATATGTTCAATAGTAAAAAGTTACCATCTTCATATGCAATGCAAATTTTTTGACCATCTGATCCCCAAGCCATACTTGTCACTGTAGATTTGTTCCTATTGTTTATCATCTCCTCATACCATGAACCCTGAAATTAATGAAATATTCATCTTTTTAAATATAATTCTTGTTAATAAATATTTGGTTTCATTTATTGATGAACTGTAAAAAATAGCTACTTAATAAAAATGGGAAAACATGAAAAATAGAAAGAAATAATATTTATTTATGATGTATATCACAGCACTATAAATTATGTTCTAGTACACAATCAACTTAAAACTAAACATAAATAAAAGTAAAACAATCTAGCCTATAACAAAAAAGTAACAATAACATTTAATGATTAAGTGGCCCGTGCTGTGACATAATAAATATATTTAAAGTTAAATAATATTGTATATGACAGTCTTCTTCTCCAGTTTCCGAACATATATAATGAGAACATAAATAACTTGTAAAAAAAATACCTTATACAACATCCAAACAATTATAACACCATGTTCATCACTTGTTGTTAGCTTCTGGAACACTTCATTCCAAGTTGCCACACAAACCTGGCCAGTGTGCCCTTCTAAACTTAGATTCATGGACAGGTTACCTCCTCCACCTGCTGTAAAAATTAGAAATAAAAAACTCTATATCTTCTTTAAAGAAAATATCGCAGCCACATTTACATTACACCTGCAATTCTACTCATACTGAGCAAAATTGCAGTCTGACTGTGTGCAATGTGATATTTTCTAAGAATACGTAACAAACGTTAGTGTAGACCACCTGATGGTGGGTAGGTGATGCAGCCCAAGAACACTTGTAGGCAAACTCATGGGAGTAGCCAGGTATGGGCAGAGGGGGGCAGCGCCACCCTTAGAATTGAGGTTGAGTGATAAAAAATATTCATATCTGTAAGCTATGTTACTAATAACAATAAGTGAAAGGAATTAAAGAACTTTAAAAAAGTAATGGGAGTATTTAAAGAAAAATTAGATTTGACTTATTCTATTAATGGAGACGGACACTTTCCCGGCAACCAAAAAGCCTTGCATATTTCATTGGCACAACCATATTCAACAAGCAATATAGGAAGGTCTTCTTCTACGCTGGGACATGTCAAAACTTGGCTGAGGTCTGAGGGATGACCGAATACCCCCCCATTTAAATGGACTCTTTATGTTAAGTGAACACCAGAAAACTGTGCAAGTAAAAAGTTGACATTGTTACCAGAAATTAAAAAAATATTTTATGATAAACTGCGCAGATACCTCGTCAAGTTATAACTATTTGTGGTTTTTGGTTATTATTTTTTTCCTCCACTTCTAATGTGAGATACTTATATGTAAAAAAACAATTAAACAACAAAGTCTTTATGTAGTCTATAACGACCTGCCCACACATTTCACATTCTTAATCTGCCCCTCCCTATAGAGAATCCTGGCTATGCCTTTGGGCAAACTCAGATAGATTTATAGTCACTTTTGAGATCAACCACATGCATTGCTGCATAGCTTCCCCTGAGTACTGAGCTGAAATGCCTCTGAGATGTAGCATTTTATAAACTTAACAGAATGTTACAAGTTAGTTCTCCCAACTAGGCCTAATCAGATAGTCCTGCACTGTTTGGGATAAGCAGTAAGTATATGTCTATAAGATAAGTGTAAGTGATTTGTCAACATGAGGAGGAATGCCTACCAACTAGATGGTAGAACCAGTGTAGTGAACCACCACACCTATTTCTAGCGTGAAGCTGTTCTTGTATGTGATATGAAGTTGCTTAAAGATGTCTATAAGCGGTAGTAACCAAATACCATCAGGTGGATCACATGCTCCTTTTTATCAAAAAAAAAAAGGAAAAATTTTCTTCCATATTCAACTTGATTAAATATTTTTTTATTATTCTTACAAGATTCCAGTTTCAAAACCTTCAACATTCCCTCTTCTCCGCCAACTGCTATGTATCCTGAGGAATGATTCCATGATATGCAGGTTACGTTAGATTGTTTTGGAATCGCAATCTGTAATACATTTGATATATTAGCTTACTGAATTAATTTGATACTTCAATTATTTTTTATCCATTCAAAGAAATGTAAAGCACCTTTTTACTCATGTAAACAAACATTTTTGCGCCTCTTGTTATATTTTACACACAAGAATAAGTTGCAATGGTTATTTAAATCATTAACCGGTAGATAAAGTGTTTGTTATACGAAACTACATATTTAATATTGCAAATATTACGTGAAAATTAAAAGGTCATTAGATGTAAAGATGCAACGATGTTAGATCGTTTGGAAAATTGATAAATAATTTAAACAGATTCTTTAATCTTTATTAGCTTTGTTATACCACAACGTTGCTAGGATACCGTTTTCCATAAACAAAACAAGCATGTTTCCCCTTGATAGACTAGACGATTCAAAAGTTAAACGCATGATGTGATTTCTAATTTAGACTTTGCAATTACAACTGTCTCACAGTGTCACGATTGCCCTGAGGCAGCAGGAACGTTTTAATTTTTTATGGTTTAGATTTAACTTTATTATTTTTTATTATTGTAAGATAATGTAGCTATTTATTCAATCTGTAATGTATTGCATTGTTGTCATAACAAAATTATCAAAGTTAAGGGTGTGTTGGTCATTCCCTCATTCTGGGGTCATAGTCTCCAAGTGGAACAAGCATTTAAAGTTCGCGTGTACTTATACACCAAAGATCAAAGCGTGGAGAAAAAAAAAACCTTTAATTAAAATTTATTTTCCTATTAGCCTCTTATGATTTACAATTTATTTTATAATATTTTTAAGTACTTTTACATTCTCTTCGACTTAAAGTATAAATAATTTTCATCATTTTATTTGGTAATGAGAAAATTACGTGATGCATTACTTTACAAATGTAAGATTAATAACTTCATTATTTCATATTAGCACGATCCATTAAAAGTGTTGACAACAGTCTTAATCAAAATGTGAACAGCAAATAGAAATTAGCAATACCTGGTTGTTGTCCAACAATAACTGTCGGATCGACCTAATGTGAATTGGCCTGTCAAGTTGACAATAGGATACTTATATTTATAAAAAAATATATCTATGATTTATATGGTCTGTGCAAAACTAGCGCGCGCGCGATTGTTCGATCAATAATTTAATTTGACTTAAATTTTCCCATCCGTATTGTACGAATGTACGCAGTGTTTGCATAATTCATCTCTAAACGAAAAAAGTGATGTTGGTTTTTCGTGTAACAAAGCCAGGCTATCGACATTTTAAAATGCAAGAACCATATAAAATTCCAATTTAAATAAATATTCAAATCATCGACACAATTATTTTCACCATACAGTCCAATTATAAATCTGCAAAAATTCTGTTTAATAATATAAAAATGTTGGGACGAAAGCAAAGTTTGAAGGGCGAGGCTGTCCTCGCCGATTATGGGCCCGAAGAGTCATTAAATGAAAGTGCGGATATAGAATGGGTAAATAAAGTAAGTCGCCAATTATTTACTATTTATATTAGACAAAAATAGTAAGCAGGGATGTTATTTTGACTGGTAATTTGAATGCAGGCATTTATAACTCCGATATCCATCAAATTGAAATGTAAATCTGTTTCGTTCTTCTTTCTTCTTGTTCCCATTTACTTGTTTCTTATTTGCAACTCAAAGCAGTGGTAATTCTAAGGCTTCTGCTATTGGTTGCTGCATAGCACCTTTAACTTAGAGTCCTTTTTCGCAAGAGATATGTGCATTGGTCAAAGTTTATTGAGGAAGCTGAAATTGGATGCTGTCACCACAGTTTTCCGTGGGCTAAAGTTCTAAGAGGAATTGAGAAGTTTTACGGGCACTTATATACCGCTTCGCGTGGTCCTCTGCAGCCTGTCAATGACAAGAGGGCCACCTTACCCCGATACCATCCCAAAGATATCCCGATTCAATTGGCCCTCAAACAGCTCAAAAACAACCGAGTGACTGCTGAAGACATTTCACTACTGAATTGCTGTAACAGGCGGTTGACTTTAAATTGTGTATGTAATTGTTATTTTAAAAGCACTTCAACTTCAAGAAAGAATCTTCACTCATAGAATCTAACTCGGTTGGGCAGCTCAGAACCTGAAGCCAAAAAATATTCGAGCAGTGTGTTGCCAGTGATGACATAATATGTGATGAGATGTGGTCCTTTATTGTAAGCCTCATACGCAAATTCAAAGTCGCTCAGCTAGCTATGGATGCACGGGTCTTCTGTAAGATCTGCGTCCTCTGTCAGGGGACTGATTCCTCAGAAGTAGAGATGGTGAAGCCCTTCAGAGGAGAGCCAAATGCCGTGCTCCGAGGTGGCGTGAATGACTCGAGTAGTCACGCAGTATACGCCAATGGGTGGTTGACGCTATCCTGCCGAACTTCAACGCATGGATAAGAAGCAACGGGATTGGGGGATTTTAGTACTGTAATAATCTCCCTCGAGAACAAAAAAAGCTATGGAGAGAGCTATGCTTGGTATTTCCCTACATGACAGAATTCACAATGATGAAACCTGTAGAAGGAGAAAAGTTACCAACATAGCTCCCGGAATTAGTTACTGGACTGGACTGGCAATGGCAGGCAGGCCACATAGTTCGTAGGACAGACAACCAATGGATAAGAGACCTGGAGAATGGAGACCACATCTAGGCAAAAGGAGTGTAAGCCGTAATCAGGTGGACTGATGACCTGAATATAGACGGCAGCCAACTGCTGGATTCGGACGTCGCAGGACAGGTCAGAGTGGCAAAGACTAGGGGAGGTCTATGTCGAGCAGTGGCTGATGGATGGATGGATAGAGCCTTTAATTACCATTATAAGAGTGTTAATGATTACCCTTATAAGAGTGTAGAAAGTAGTCTTATTTTAATTTATTTATTATTACAGGTATGGGTAAGAAGAATATTACGATTTTGTGCACTTATAAGTTTAGTATCAGTTTCTTTAAACACACCAAAAACCTTCGAAAAGTACCCATTTCTACAGACCACAACTTTTGCCATGGATTGCAGTGTTACCCTACTATTTACAGCAGAGATGATAGCAAAAATGCACATAAGGGGAATTCTAAAGGTGAAATTAAATTTTATTATTAAATATGTATTGTACTATTTTATGCTGTCTCTATAAAGAAATAATGAATTGTGATAGGATCAAATTATATTGTGCATTCTTCTCATAAGACATTTTATATTCAAGAATTTTGATGATATTTGTATTTTTAGGGAGATGTTGCATACTTAAAAGACCACTGGTGCCAATTTGATGCATCTATGGTATTCTTTCTGTGGGTATCCGTACTGCTGCAGATGTTTGAACTAACTGGAATTGTACCAAGATATAGTTACTTGAGTATATTGAGAGCCCCTCGTCCTCTAATAATGATAAGATTCCTTCGAGTGTTTCTGAAATTTTCTATGCCAAAATCAAGAATTAATCAGATATTCAAGTAAGTGAAGTAATAATTAATTTGATTGGAAATATTTATTTTTCAGGTAAGGTAGTGGGAGTGGGATCCATGCTCACCTATGGGATGTAATAAAAAAATAATTTGATAGCAATAGAAATGTCTTGTTATGTTATTAAAAGAAAAATTATTGTAATCACATCAGGCATTTTATATGTTTATATTATACTAGAGATTATAGATATATGTGTACTAATCATAAATAATGTTGTTTGCAGGAGATCAAGCCAGCAGATTTACAATGTGACTTTGTTCTTTTTATTCTTCATGTCCCTATACAGTCTGTTGGGTGTACAATTTTTTGGAGAACTAACACATCACTGTGTCAGAAATACAACAAAACCAGAGTAACTTAATTTATACTTTGTACTGTATGTTAGCAATATGTTTGAAAGTTTTATTAACATTTTTTTTCCTATTCCAGTGAAATAACTATTAATTCTTTAGCAATTCCTGACACATTTTGTTCTCCAGAACCAAACTCTGGCTATCAATGTCCATCTGGAATGAAGTGCATGAAGCTGGAATTATCAAAATATATAATGGGGTTTAATGGTTTTGAAGAGTTTGGTAACTATTAATTATTTTTATCTACAAATTTACAAGTAGGATTTGTAGTACAATTTCCTAGGGATTGAGGAATTTTTGAAATTTCTTGTACACTTCCTTTCAATGATAATGCATTATGTGCATGTATCAAAGTCCAATATGGCACATGTCCAAGATGGCAAAGCAACTGTTTTATAAACCACTATGTATAAGTACCAGATGAAATGTTTTCCATGAATAATTTGAAAGGAAAAGGAGAGTAATAAAATCTTGTTTTAAAAACCTTTTTAATATACATGCATTTACTTATGTATTGATTTTTTTGAACTTTACAGCAACAAGTTTATTCACTGTTTATCAAGCTTCTTCTCAAGAGGGTTGGGTTTTCATAATGTATCGTGCTATTGATTCTTTGCCAACATGGAGATCAGCTCTATATTTTAGGTAATTACCATTAATTTTATAATTTATATAATTGTTTTCGCTTACAATATTTCTTTTTTCTCTGTATTATAACATCTTTTAGTTTAACCTTTTTTGTTTATTATATTTATACTCGTTTTTATTTATCGGACATATATTTATTAGTGTTTCTAAATATCTTTATATTTATTTTCAGCACTATGATCTTTTTCCTGGCCTGGCTAGTGAAGAATGTATTCATAGCAGTCATCACGGAAACCTTCAATGAAATCAGGGTTCAATTTCAACAAATGTGGGGTGTGAGGAACCCCATAACAAAAAGCAGTACCACTCAGTTCTTTACAGGAGATGATAACGGTTGGAAACTTGTAACTATTGATGAAAACAAACATTCAGGTACTTATAAATTTATTTTCCCATGTTGTTGTGTATTCATTAATTATTAATTAAATACCTTTCCTGTGTGGTTGTGTGTGCCACGGCAATTCTTGTATAGTATCAACAATGGTATACACTGTGGTGTTCTAGAATTAACAATGTGGTAGATACACGTAAATGAGGCTCAACTTTCATGTAGCAACATATCTATGGTTGATCTCAGTGGCCTTTAATCATATCAGGGGATGATTACACATGTAAATGGGTGGCGGCTGCCATTTACCATCAGGTGGATGGCATGCTCATTTTCTACTTTTATAATATAAATTATATGTACCTATAATATGTTAATTACATATTTTTTCAGGAAGTGCACCTGAAATATTGCATAAAGTACTACGCTCACCTTATTTTAGACTTCTAGTCATGGGAGTAGTACTTGCTAATGGAATAATCACAGCTACAATGAATTTCAAACATGATGACAGACCCAGAGAATACTTTTATGAAAAATATTATTATATTGAGGTAAGTGATGTCATTGTTTTGTATGCAATTTGGCCTTACTTACCTTTACTTTTGTGATATCAGTAAAATAGATATTATAATACTAAACTACAATGTTTCAGATTGCATTCACAATATTTTTGGACCTAGAAGCACTCATCAAAATATGGTGCTTGGGATGGAAGGGTTATTTTAAACATTCTGTCCACAAATTTGAACTATTGTTAGCTGTTGGGACAACAACTCATACCTTGCCTCAGTTATATCTGTCAGCTTTTACATATTTTCAGGTAAGGCGTGGGGATTCATTATTGGAAATAAAATATAATCATCTTCATCATCTTTATGTGTTATTCTATATCTTCATGTTCTTTGTGGGGTCTTTGTTTTTATCTTCATATTATATACATATTCATTGCGGGGTTTGTGTTTATGGATCAAAATACAAAAACAACTTTACAGTAGACTACCGCTATAGTTTAAAATTGCTGTCATTTTAAGTTAGTAAAACAAAGTTTAGGGAATATTGCATGTTTATTTGAACAACTATCTTTATCTTACGGCAAGCATAGTCCCGTACCACTGAAACTCATTACTGAATAACAATTGAAAAATGAACGAAAGTATTTAATATGAGTATGGTTCATTGTTACCCATCTAAGACTATGACTAAATCCGAAGCCTAATTAACGCTATTAAATAGTAGAAATAGGTTTTGCGATGTCGTCTTAGAAAACACGACAAGGCTATAACTGTTTCAGCACCTTAAAAATTTATATAATACGTTAATCTTTACAGGTTCTTCGAATAGTGAGGCTAATTAAAGCATCGCCATTGCTAGAAGGCTTCGTATACAAAATTTTCGGGCCTGGGAAAAAGCTTGGCAGCCTCATAATATTTACTATGTGTTTGTTGATAATAAGCTCTTCGATCTCAATGCAACTCTTCTGCTTTTTGTGCGAATTCACCAAATTTGAAACATTTCCGGAGGTAAATAACAAAATGATTGTATTTAGAAATAATACATATTAATTTAATAAGTGATTAAATGTAATACATATTAAATATTTACGATCGTATCAACGTACAATTGGAGTAAATCTTCAATCTATAAAATTAAACAGACATACATGCCCCTACACACTGCAGGGAGTTAATAAGTGTTACTTATGATACTTAAATATATATGTCCATGATTGAAATCAAATCTAGAATCAATGCACTGAGCATATTAAAAATAAAAGGAGAGCTATTTATTCCTATGTATATCCTTTTCAAGGCATTCATGTCCATGTTTCAAATATTGACGCAAGAAGCCTGGGTGGAAGTTATGGACGAAACCATGGTGCGCACCAGCCAGACACTGACTCCTCTGGTGGCTATATACTTCATCCTTTACCACTTGTTTGTCACACTGGTATGTAGTGGATTTCATTTAATTTGTGTATCGCTATATCAAATTTATTCAAGCTTTTCATGAAAAACCACACAATTGAAAACTTCAATTTTAATTTGATACAGTTTTACCAAAAATGGCCTAGGATTGAAAACTTGGTGTTTTAACTTCATCATAGTAATTGGCCGTTTAATATATATTTATTATTATTTAACTTCATTTATAATAACTACTTGGCACCTGAGAATTGTTTAGTAATCTATATACGAAAAAATAAATACAATAATAATTAAAATGTAAAAACAAAGGAAACAGAAAAAACTTAATAAATAAAATACACCATTAAAAAGATAAAAACAAAAGCACGTAATTTTTACCTGGTTCTTCTGTAAAATTTGCGTTTTTGAGTTGCGTTATTTTTCAGTCAAAGCTCTGATATACCAATAGCGAATTATTGACGATGATTTGTAACATAATTTCAGATTGTGCTGTCGCTTTTCGTAGCCGTAATTTTGGACAACCTTGAGCTTGATGAAGACATAAAAAAGTTAAAGCAGCTTAGATATCGTCAGCAGAGCGCGGAAATTAAAGAAAGTTTGCCATTTCGTCTTAGAATATTTGAAAAGTTTCCCGATAGTCCTCAAATGACTAGGTTGCATAAAGTTCCTGGGGATTTCAACTTGCCTAAGGTAACTTAATAAAGTAAAACGCAAACCATCTTTTTAAAATTTTTGATCACCACATATTTAAATGGCAGTAAAAAAATGTAAAATCTTTGGTAACACAAATTTCAAAATTTTTTAATGTAGGCAAGGTGTTGTAGGTTAGTAGATAATATCTTGAATTCGAGTTTTAATAAAATTGTAACTTCAGATAAACATTTGGACTTGAAAAGAATATATCATATTGCACCTTTAAAATTATAATTAAATCAGTGTCAATCAATTTAATCAATCTTTATATTAAATGTACGGTCATATTTAAAGATGTGGTAAATTAAATATTTCTTTCAAAGTATAAATATTTTTTAATGATTTTTATGGCGATCTTCCGCATTAAGACATTGCGCTACTTCATTCTGAATCACGGTATCGTAATTTTCTCAACATCCTGCATCTATACAACTTCCGACTAGAGACTATCCGAGCGCGGCTGCGAAATAGAAACTACATACATTGACGACCCACGTGGTGGACCGGTCACCATACCGGTCTGACACGCAGTGGGTCCCGGGTTCGATCCCCAGCCAGGCAGACATCTGAATGATGAGTTTAGATTTCTGTTCTGGGTCTGGGTGTTGGTGTGTTCGTCTTTGTGTGTCCATGGCACTCACGACACAGGAGGAAATCCTACTGTGTGGCTATGAGTGTAGAAAGTGTTTATTACATGCCATACATACAACTATTTTTTTTATATATATACATACATATAACCTATAAGTGGTAAAATTATGCAGGTGCGCGAATCCTTCATGCGTCAGTTCGTGTGCGAGGCGGAGGGCGAGGAGGAGGGCGGCGCGGACGCATCGCGGCGCGCCTTCGAGTACATCGGCGCCGACAAGATCGCCTTCCCCTACCGCAAGCGCTGCCTCGTCAAGACGCTGGTGGTGGCGCCGCCCTCGCAGCGGCCCAGCGCCGCCCTCCGTCGACACGTCGTCGCGTCTATCATCAAGTTAGTTCGATGCGAAGCTACTATACTTGTCAATTGTTTCTTATTTTAACCTATTGTTATAATTATATGAAAAATAAATATAATATATTTAGTTCAATGCGCTAATCTCTGGAACTACTGGTTCAAATTGAAAAATTATTTTTGTGTTGAATAGTCCATTTATTATGACTATAGTCCATATATTTGAGAAAGGCTATAGGCCATATAACATTACGCTGTTTGGGTGTTTGTTTTTTTCTTCTTATGTAATAGTGGGTGAACCGCGGGGCACAGCTAATGCAGTTATACAATCGGACTTTCTTATGTTACAAAATACTAACAGATTTGAATTAATATTAACTTTGAAGCTAATAATGCTTTTTAGCTGTATGAATTCATCGTAGCGTATTATTTCAATTGAGGGTTATTTTAAATTAGTGTGACGTATAAAGAAGTCGCGGAGTACTAAATGTTGACAAAAAAAATCTATAGCGAGACAGAACTTTGCATTCATATTTTTTACTTATTTTTACAGCGGCGCATAGTATAATCTAAGTTCATGTTTGATGTCTGGTAATAACAGCCGCCTATAGTAATTCTCCATAAGGACTATTAAAGTTCGTCTTAATCTGCTAAAAAACTCTTTTAATAAGTTATGCTTATTATTTGCTTTTATTTTGTTGTTTTATGTTTTTTCTTTTATTACAGGTAGAACATAGTAGTTCTTCTTTAACAT
>MOOZ01000925.1:390600-404142 GCA_002930495.1 Cecropterus lyciades | reverse complement strand
TTAGATTTTAGGAAAAACTTTATATAATTAAAAATTAAATATAAAAAAAAAAACTTTTTTAAATAGATAACCTTTTAGGTCTGACAAAGCATAGGATAAATCAAAAGTGACATTGAGGTGTTAGTTGAAAACAGGTTTAAAGATATGAAATAACGTTAATTTCGTTGGTCAGACTTGTAGTTTTAACCTAGTTTAAGTATATAAATGAATGTTGCCGTAATATAGTGCCAAAATAAACACGAGATATATGGTAATTAAGGTATTTTATTTCATGCCTACTTAATCAAATATACGCAATTACTAATATTACAAGATTTTTCCCCTCTTCTTCATCCGCCACTGAATGATATGGTACCCATACATTTTTGGTAATTGATATTACTGGCGGATTGAGGATATTCGTTTTCTACTGAATGATATTCCACGGCGGTCACTGTAAGTAGTGACACATGCCCAACGCGAATAGAGCGATGACGGCGAGCGTGAGCAGCAGACAGAGGTAGCGGCCGGCGATGGGGTAGTGGAAGAGCTTGGCGTGCAGCTTGAGCGTGGCGGCGTACGCCAGCACCGTGCTGATGTCCTCGTGCGAGGTGTCCTGGTGCAGGAAGGGCCGCGCGCACAGCTCGTGCCCCACCGACTGCGTGCGGCGGCACTCCTGCGACAGCCGCGCCGCCTGCACGTACACACAAAAAATAGCCGTCACGGGACGCCTGGCAGATGTGAAACATGGTGTTCGTACAAGTAATAAGCATAAAAGACAAGACTGCGACATCAACTAAATATATAGCATAATGAAAATAACGCCATCTACGAATAGTACCCCGCAGTAATGCCGCAGCCCGCTTAGTTTTGTTCGATACTTAATAATTCAGACGTTTCACATCAAAAAACGCTAGGATTTTCTCCTGTGCCGTTGGTGCCATTGACAAACAAAGACGACACAAACACTCAGATCAGAAATCTAAATTCATCATTCAGAGGTTTGTCTAGCCGGGGATCGAACCCGCGACGCACTGCGGGTCAAACCGGTGTGGTGACCGCTTCGCCGCGCGGGTCGTCATATCTCGATGACTCCTGCGTGTCTCACTTCGGGATTTTTACAACAATTTGCGCATTACGTTTGTCATGCCCTCTTCTATAATATAAATGATTAAAATATTTGTTTTTTTTTTATTATTGCTAGTTCAAAAGTTAAAAATCATAGTAAAAAGGATAAAGTAAAAAATCTTCTAGAATATAACAAAAATATTTAGGTTAATATATTAGCAATTTTATTCATATGCTTCATACATACAATATTCATATTTTTTTTAGGATTTTTAAAGTATAGTAAAAATACTGGTTTAAACTTTAAAATGCTCTCCTGTAAAATTGGATATTTTTACACACTTGGCGTATTTACGTAGGATCACTCATTATATTGTAATATAAACTACCATTACGTGTAATTAGACATTGGAGTTTGTTAGATTTCAATTTAGATGTCACGCGAATATTGAGAATGTATTACGAAGTTATCCAGTATACTAACACATGCTCTATCTACAGTTAAAAAAGATCTAGAAAATCACGACTATTAATGTTATATCATAGTACGCATAAAAAAGTTACTGTAAGAACAATAATATTGTGGTATGTTGGACTTGCGCAAATCATATGGACACCTGTAAGTAAATCTAAATAGGAGAGGCTTCATTCTTCCCCACCTTTGAAGTGTTACATTCATTAACAATCCTGAATTTATCCGCTACTATTAAACATATTTACTTTAAGCTGGTAGCGTACCAGAAACAGGAAAGGCACAACGATTTTTACAATACTTTTTAAAAGTGTAAGTAAAATTTCATGTTAAAGTTTTATACCTGGACAAAAGGCACCACAACTGCTGAAATCCAAAGTAATTGGTTGAGTATACTAATCCCCGCTATGGGCTCAGTTCCGGTGTCCACTTTGTCGAGGTTCAGTAGCCACATGATGCCAGATGCTGCCCAAGAAATGTTTACTATCGTGAATAAACAGACAGCAGGCGCTAGATCATCATTCAGGTATTTTAGCAATTTTCTGAATTCGGCGATTTCCTGCAGTATATCAATCAAATATTTAGTGTGAATCCAACAATAATCTTATACAAAGTGATCTCCGCCAATAGACGTCTATCATAAAATATTAGTACGGCAAGAGTTCTCATTACCCGCAACATAGGTATGGATTTGTGGTATGTATGATGGTTATGACTTACCCTAACTACCCTTGATGATTATAATCCAAAGCATCATATATTTCAGCGCATTACACATTTCCGTGCAGCGAAGTGTTTATTAAATAAATGGCTTATTTTGACAAAAGAGTCAACGATGGCAATTGCAGCCAACTTTAATGAATTTCCAATAAATTTAAGAAGGGTAATAATTATGATAATACCACAGGCGTTACAGGACTTTAATATTACACTTCATTTAAACTTAATAATAACTTACTCTCATCCAGTTTAAAGGCGATATGGTTCTATTGAGCAAACGTTCCCTCAGGAACATGAGGTGAGCTTGGAGCAATTGAGCTTGTAAACAATAACTTGTAATGACGGTTGCCTGCACCATATCATGAATTAACGTACATATTATAAGCAGAACCTTTAATCCAAGCCTTATATCATTGGAACTGTAAAATTAATTATATAATCGTGTTATTTATGTAAACTACTACATTAAAATTTTAAACTATAGTATCTCTAATAAATTGCGTACGTATAAGTTCAAAATTGTATCTGTTCCCAGAACGAATGCAATAATAAGTATTAATTACATATAATTTCGTAATGATATTCACTCGATAAATCAGAGTCAGCACTGGGAGACAATGGAATTCTAAAAGCCATTAGAGCAATGAATTTAATTAATTATTATTTGTAACAACCAAGGAAGAAGGTACAACCCTGTGCGCGATAGTTTCTTGTCTCACTAGTGTGGAAAACGACACACCGCCGTTGTTCATGTTATATTTGAATAGTTTGTAGGTACATTAACATCGTATTTCTTTAATTTAAATAGAGTTAAATTGTTGTTAACAATATTTTGCAGTTTACTAAACATTCGATTATACTTTTTCTTACATATTTTACAAACAATCCCACTTGACTTTATCCCGGTCAGATTGTTAGTTACTGACACAAACCTAGCGAAAACATACCTTTTATATACCATATACGTACCTATATTTAGATCATAAACGTACCTTGACTCCATCCATCTGAACATTAAAGTTCCTTGGGCCAACATCAGGTTAACTGAACATAACGATATACACATCCATATTATACTAAGGATAATAAAAAACCAAAGCATGCGAAGTAGACGCTTCGGTTTGGCGGTAGGCATGCCTTGCGGAGCATAAGAGGACAATAGAAATACCTGAAAAAGTATTGTAAAATAATAATTATTTTAAAGAGCTTGAATCCAGATTTGTCTCTTAGTTGTATGTTTTAGTTAGATATATATTATTTACGTTATATGTTTCTTTCTCCCAGATTCGTTTCTATACATATTCCAAAAATAACGTATTTCCAGATTTTAAAAACAGATATCTACTAATCAATAATAATGTACGTATTCCCTTACCCTTTCCATAAGATTTTGCAACTGTTCGTTGTCTGATATTCTGAACAAATACAACGCATAAAGAAAGCCAATGAAATGCAATACACTTGGCCCAATATATGTGAATGTTACGTTTCCGTAACATACTTGCTTATAATTATCATATTCCAAGGAAGATGTTAAAGCAAGTGGTACTAATTTGTAACAGAACCCCCTGTCTCGTCTGGAAAAATCAAATATAGGATTATAAAAAGAAGTCTATAATTTATGGAGATAACTTGTTGGATAAAATTTTCCTAAAAATACTAGTGGAAACTAGGTAGGTACATGCTTAAATTATTAAGTATATAAGCTTAATAGAAAATTACAATAAGGATCAACACATCTTACTTGCTGAACAAAAATCCTTTCTTAAAAAAATATTAAAAAGCTAAATATATTAGTTATAGTTACAGATGTTGAAAACATACCTAAAACATGCCATATATTGTAGAATATATCCTAAAAACATTAACACTGCTACCTGTGCAGTGTGGTAATGCGAGAAACAAATCGCATATTTCGAGGAGTTAGACACGTCCACTACTGGCCGTAAACCCATTATTGTTAACAGTTTAAGATACGGTAATAATATCTGAAATCCATAATAATTTGGAACAATTAATTAGTGAATCATTTTTAAAAAATCACACTAGGTATAGCCATTATTCACCTTAGATTTACAATAGTGTAAAATTGCTGAAGTGCTCATGTATTCTGTATCAGGAGATTCGGTAATCTCCCCTATCTGTAAAACAAAATATTATTTTTACTAATTACTTGTCCATTTTTATTTTATTACCTACTTAGTTGTTTTGCCCATATTTACAGTCAACTGATTGCTTACAAACAATGGTTCAAAGAACTTGTTAAGTCAATGTTATTGATACGTGTTTTATATTCAAATGATATACCTATATTTTAAATTAACTTTATAGAATGTTACAATGAACTCACATCGACGCTATTAGCATCCAGACTGGATCTGGTGGATCTCTCCATCGCCGCAACGCCCAGCTTCTCGTTGCCCAGTACATGGCTGTCCAGTAGATCACTAGCTTCGCAACCATTTAAAAAATTCACATTATCCACTTTATTGCCCATATCTACACATTAATTGTCATTATGCACATTATACAAAACGATAAATCCTTAATAGGTCTACGTAGCTTTGTAAAATAAATTTTAACGGTTGTATGAGGACATCATCAATCAAGAGCTAGACTTATTTACTTACCACTGCCGTAAGAACCGTTATCGTTTTGCATTTTATTATAAAACTTCCATATATGAATAACGATAGTTGTCCATTTAATTTACGTAAATCTTTTCGTCCAACATACGGTGTGTCATGATTTAATGTGTACCCACATTACTAAACATTTTTTGGTTGAATAGTGGAAAAAACAACAGTCAAAAGCAACGGTCAAGTAAAAAGCAATGAACTGTAATTCGATGTATGTTTTAATTACTGATTGATAGTTGAAACATACGTAGTGCTATTCAGAGATGATAAACATTGGGAGTTAAAATTTTAATATGAAATCTCGGTCTCTTTTTTGCATTAAGTTAATCATCGCAGAATATTGTTAACAAATAATAATGGGCCTAATACACCATACGTTAACCTTTTGCGCAATACTTTTTACTATAAATAAAGTGTAAACTTATTTAACGCAACGATCATAGTGACACACCATGATAGATATAAAAGCCATTTGTTGTTTAAAAATAAATCAATTCCAAAAATTTTGCCATATAACTACAATGACCCACTTTATAAAATTAATTTAAAATGACAACCAACTGTGCAGTGTGGATGTTGCACTTTGATAACCTCGTATTATCAAGAAAAATATAGGTACTGTTTTTATGCACCCACCATCATTGATTCTGTACCTACAAATACATAAAGTATTGTAATTGATCTTATAAAGAATATTTTTTTATTAATAGAAACAATCTTTCAGTAACTGTTAGGATCTAAAAATATTTTTCTTATGAATGACTATTAATAAGTATAATTTCTTTGGATAAAATGATTTGTCTGATATGAATTCATATTTCAATGACTTATAACAATGTAACGAGGTTAACTAAACTTTTATTGAATAATACAGCAGAGTAATAAAAAAAACAGTTTATTTATTATCACTATATTATTACATTCTAGACAGTTTCTTCTTAGTCAAAAATCCTGTCCGTCTGACTATTTTCTTCCTTTCTTCATAATGTTTCTTCATTTTCTTTTGATTGTCAGAATTATTTTTCTTTCCTCTCATAGAAAACTTCATTTCCTTGTTTCCCCCAGTTCCGGCGACCACTGTGGCTCCTTCTCTGGTCAGACGCTCGCCTAAACTACTTTTGCTGACGCGAACGAGGCTTTTAATATTCGTAGTTTTTGGAGATTTACTAAATTCGTAAATTTTAGGTTCATTTTCTACTTCATCTTCGTGTTGTTTCTTCCTTATCATTTTGTGTTGTTTTTTAACTTCCTTAGTCCACGCTCGATCTTCATCTGAACTTTCTTCACTCGATTCATACAACTCACGATCTGAATCGTTTTCTTCAGCCTTTTGAACCTAAGAAAAGAATACAATAGTAAAAATAGCCAACAAGTATTTTAAAAGTCGAATGTATTATAATCAAACTGCATTATAATTACCTCCATATTATCCACTTCCATTTGAATCCTTTCAGATTTAGATGCCGATTTACTCAATCTTGACAGCACTGGATTGAGTAATCTGTATTCATCAGCATCTTTATCAACTTCGAATTCAGGATTTTCAAACATAGCCTGTAATAAAACATAAGCATGAATAAAAACATCATAATTAAAAATGTCCTCAGTAATTTAATAAACATATTAATTATTGCAAGAAACTACTCACTTTAAACCGATCATCTTTGAGCAAATTGCCAGACTGCTTCTTCTTCTTTGTATCAACATCTAGTAGTCGAGAAGCTAACTCCCGATTGACTTTAGGTAACTTATCATCAACTTTGATCCGAGCCGGTCGTTCTTGTTCAATTTTTTCTCTAATTTTGCGTTTCTTATATTCCTCGAATGCAAATGGATCAGCTATAGATTTAGCTCTCTTATATAAACGTACATCTACAAAGTATCTGTGGAGAAGAAAAAAATCAAATAGCAATTAAAACACTTCTACTACTTAACAGTAAACCTAGACGAAGGGTTCATACAGCATCTTACTGAAATGTGTTGTTGTGTTCAATTTAAAATGTACAATTAGTGGGATATTCACATTGCAAATTTGTATTTTCATAGGTCAATCAGTTGTACGTATGTTGTAAGAAGACTATTCGATAAAAAGAACATGTGATGTCGCGCCGAGTTAACGAGACTGTGTAATATAATGCAGTACCGCAAATCGAATACGTTAATTTTATGCGATTTTTTTGACACGACCGGTTAGTATTTGATCAATGTGTGTAGCGGTGAAGTATTACGGCGTGTAAATGATACTATGCATAAAACTAAGCGCCACTATGTCATGAGCGGACATAACTATGTATATCCCCTTTTTATTATTATTAATTATAATTAATCTTACCCATGCATGTAGGCTCGTAACAGATTTGTCCCCAGAAGGTGATCCAAGCCTAGTGACTCTAATTCTTGTTTAGTGACAAACTTATAATCATCATATACTGTCTGTGATGCCGAAGTCTCTAATTCTTCAGTCAAATTGTCTAGGAAAGCACACCATCTTGGTGCAGGACCTAAAAATGTGAATCCATAAATAGTAACAAGTGGACAAAATTATGTTCAAAAACATAATTTTTGTTATTGGTACTGCATAACATAAAAAAGAACTTAATAAAAAGGATTGAAGTACAAACAAGCATCCAGTCTATCTGATGGTAAGCTATTACTGCTGAACATGAATGTTGACATGAACTGTAATCAACTTCAAATGAGATGACCATATAACCTACCCGATCAGAGTCCTACCTGAACTCAACCCATGTGGTTGAGTTCAGGTAGTGTAAGTGTTGTTACCACTGAGAAGTAAAATGCTAAATGACAAGGATATGTGTGTCTTCCTATCACAAACTTTCAAACTAGAACAAGCAATTTCAAATGTTATCTGGGTTATCATATTTGATCTGGGTTATCTGGGTTATCATATTTGATAACCCAGATATATTAAAATTGATGAGATATTGTACAAACCTAAAGATGGTATGTAATAAATTTGCATTTTTTGGTCTTCCACTGCCATCATGCTCAAACCAGTGCTTGGAACTACACACAGGTCATTGAAATCTACAGATGACTCAATATTTGTATACTGTTTGCCCTGGAAAACAAAAAAATAATACATGTTATAAAAAATTCTCTCTATATTTTATTTTTACTGGTGCTTTGTAAATATGCTTAGTGTCAATTCCCATTATTTAAGGTCGAATTTCGTGCATTGAATTATATTGTTATCTTACATGTTTGTCAGGTTGTTTGTAATATATACTATCCAATAACTACATACTAAAATATTATATTACAAAAAAATATGATAAAGTGTATTAATGGTAACACAATATGAGAATTCTGTAATGAGAATAACAAACTTTTCAAACCTATGGAAAGTATCAAAATGTAATCAGTATGCAAAAACCTGGAAAACTCATTCACAAGATCACTAGATCAAATATGCGATTGTAGAACAACTTTACAAAGTGATTAGAAAATTGCTAAGAAAAAATAATATATAATATAAGCTGCTCTGAATACAAAACAACATCTTAAATTAAAATTTTGATCTTAATGTTCAACCAAGATACAAACTAAGATGTGTGACAATGAAAGGGTTGGTGCCATAAGGAGCCAAAATAAAAGCTTTTAAAAGGCATTACTGCCAATAGTCAAACCGTCTACTTATGAGACCCAGATTGCAAATAAAATCTCAAAAAAAGCAGTTCACACAAGTGTGAGACACCAAACGTTACCTCAAACCAATACTTACACTATTGCTGTCCCAAATTTTAACAACATTAGCATCCATAGAATACACATAGTTCATGTTTTTATGGAATTCTATACATTTAATAGGGATTTCATTCATATGGTCCTTGATTAAAAGTGGTTTGCTTGATCTGATGTCGTAGAGCAAAATATGTCCTGATGATGTTCCAACACCCATTTGTAGTGCTCCATTAAATTTCAGGGCTGTTATAGTTGGTAATGAATTATTTCTGCAAATAAAATTGATGATAAAATATCAAAATAATAAATGTAATGTTAGAATAAAGTTTATTTGATGTGGCTTTTTTTATATTTTGATAATATTTATCTAAAAAATTGAAATCAATTCAAAGAAAAGATTCTGTATATTTTTCTAAATCATTTAAAACTCTTAGAAATAATTGCTGGTAAGATATGCTAATATACAAATCGTTTACTGGTAGCAAAAAGGTGTAAAAGTATATAAGGAGCATTTACCTATAGTCTCCATCAGTGCAATGAAGAGCACAATCTAGCAGCCCTTGTCTGGATTTTGTGCGTGGGTCCCAAGCCTCAACCTGACCCCCCTCAGTTCCCAGAACTAACAAACCATGCTCCTCATTCACGTTGCAGCAATTAATTTCATTTGCTTTTGTAACAAAAGGTGCCATGAACTGTCCTACTTCTAGATTTAATCTGTATACTTCCTGAAAGAAAAATTATTAATTGTTCTTTATTATTACCTGAAAGTCCACAAGAAATCAGAAATTTGAATAAAATGTTATATAAAACTTACACTGGATGCACCAACAACAAACAAGTCACAGGAAGGACGGTGATATGCCATATCTCTGCCAAAATGTGGGACTCTTAGCCTGTAATGTCTGCCATGACCCACATGGAATTCAACATACCGATCGCATTGTAAAAAAACAATCTGCAACAAATACATTTATATTACATCTGCAATAAGATCGTATTAGTAATGTGGTTACACAACGTTTTAATAAACCGAGAGAAATTTACCTTAGAATAATCTTCACTAAGTATTTCAAATGTGACAACTTCGGAATCTAAGCAGCGCTCGAACTTCAAAGATAAGTTATTGACGTCAAAGCATTTGATTCTCGGTTTGTATATTCCCGTGGCCATTATATACTGTCCATCCTTAGAAACTCTTATGCTGGTACTAACACCAGGCATATCGAACTCTTGAATGAGTTCAATTCTTCTTCTTAAGTCTACATTCTTTTTCAAAAGTGCTCGCTTTTTTCTTTCCGTCAACCACTGTAAAATGAACAAAATTTCATATTTTCCTCAGATTTTATTACGTTTAACAAAACGAATTTAGAAGAAAAAATACTACTAATAAAGCTTTTAATCAAAACTCACATCAGGTAACGACTTGCCGGCACTAAGATTATAAATCTTAACATTATCAATTTCAGAAACTTGCATTGTACTTAAATATTACAGAACAAACAATAGAAAAATAATCCTGTATATTTTTGTTCAAATTTTAAAACAAATATAACCGCAACCACTCCACATGTTTTTGATTTTGACCATGTTTGTTGTCAATATTGACACAAATTGTCATTTTTTAACTGTCCAATCAGTGACAGCTGTAGTGACGTGCTAATTCGAATTAAAGTTTTTGTATTGAATGGAATTATCGGCGTTCGAAAGAATTGGCAAGATAACATTAATATCTACTGCTTAGTTTTTAAACGATCTTATATATCGGACGTGACGTGTCGAGAGCGCACGCACCTAATATGTTCTTATTATTATGATTTTCATTGTAATAAAGAGCCAGCAGACGGTGATTTTGTAAATCACTTTACTGCACTAGTCTCTTCGCTTGATTATCCACGTAATAATAATCTATTCTACACCTGAAAATAGCGTTTACGCAATTTCATCCATTATTTATTTTTTTACTAATAAAGATTCATAGCAATATTATTAATTAATTAATGTTGACATGATCGGTGTCACTATTATTATAAATTACTGACATCTTATAGTTATAATAAATTTGATTCAATTAAAAATCCGCTGGATGCTATAATGCTTTTTTCTTCATTCAATCAGACAAGTATGATAAGAAATGTTTGCCAAGCAACTTTGCCTTTTTAGATGTGATCATGAAACTTGCAAAGTTATTGAATCAAGACACAAAAAAATAAAATAAGTAATATCGATTTTCATTATATTGGGATCTACGTCAAGCATCTAATTTAGTCATAACCAATCTTGTCACAGGACGAAAAAAAAGATGGCCGCGAATTAATAAAGTTACGTTTAAAGGCGCTAAAGCCAAAACCGTAAAAACATTTTAAATAAAAAAAAATCTTGTCACTTGTCAAAGACGACTCAAAGTTAAATGTGAAATGCCAAATAGTAAATAGTACTAATATAAGTACGACGGATAGTGTATTTTTGTTGTTTTAAGGTTAAATATACTTTTAATATATTCCTTTAACTTTGACGAAATCATGGCTGCAAAAAAGAAACCTCAATTACCAAAATCTGTCTTAGACATGAAGTTCATGAGGAAAACAAAGGAGCGAATGGAGAAGGAACATCAGAACGTCGAGGACCATGACAAATTGTATTCAGAAAAAATATCTAAAGAAGTGCGCCACGACGTTGGCAACTACATAACAGAGTCCAGCTTTATATACTGCGAGGATTTATTAGAAGGTAGAGTTTCTTTTAAAGGCATGAATCCAGAAATAGAAAGACTTATGGCTGCTGATGGTCAAACGACAGAAAATGATGGGGAAATGGATAAAGACGTTCCTGATGATATACTAGCGAAAAAAATGAACAATTTTAGCAAAAAAAGAATAAACACGGATACTCCAAGTAAATACAGCATGATTAAAAAGAAGAAATAATGGAGCTTGGAGCATGACAAAATAGTATAACATAATTATTTGTATTTAAAATGATATGAATTCTTCACCTAGTTTCTCCTTTGACAAATTGTACATCTGTTGTTGTAAACAATAAATAATTTTAATCACTTATGTATTAGGCTATGCGTCTGTCAGTTCACAGAGAAATCGACAGGAACCTTTATGAAATTCTATAATTATGTCAATTTTATTATTTTTAAAAGCCATTTTATTGGACAAGCATGATAGCGGAGTAAGGTAGAAAAGAAATTTTCATGTGAACGATCTGATGGATAGTAAATTCTAATCACTTTCTTAACTGACATTTTTCTTACTCATAACACATGCATTTAAATTGTTTTGAAATTTAACGTATTGTAACAGCACAATTGTTATAATACACAATTGTTGAAGTGTTGTTTGTATACATTTTTAAAAATTTTAAGCTATATGAGTATGTAACTTTCATTGTGTACTAACTGCCTGTCAATATTGTAGCTAGGGGCTGGACTGAGTGTAGAGGATGCATTTTACTCAGTAGATAGTATCTACTAAGAAAATGAACTATGTATGTAATCTGTTTTAATTAATTAACAAAAAAGAAAAATAAATTGTTATACAAAAATGATGTTGTACCATGTATTAAACAAAATAATATTCATTCTATAAAAAGATCTTTTAACTGAAGGTTGCAAACTTCAAATCTTACCAGAGTCGCTAAGTCATAGCTACATTGCTGCTATTGAGCATTTGATTGGAGATCAAGAATGGACTTCAAGTTTTTAATTATCTTCATACAACAAAATTTGTATTATACCAGTGCTTTTGTTAATAAAATTATCATAACTGCAAATAAAAGTAATGAAATGAAATGTTTATTTTGTCAGTTACAATAATTTTATTTATACAACCACCAGATTTTTACTCGACCCCAACTGAGAAAATCCAGCAAGAAATTCAGCAGGTTTGTCTCTTTTCTCTGTATTATTTTTTTAACCATCTTGTTTATTACATGGGCAATAAAATCTACTAAAGGACTACTTATATTTCAGGAACTTAAGGAACTCAGTTTCATGAATTAATTTGTGTATAATAAAGGTATGATATATTTTAGGGATAATAAAAGTAAGGTATTGACAAATGTTGTAAATTTGTAACATAATTTTATTTCACAATATGACTTGAAACATATTTTGATATTATACAAGTGAAGCAGTTAATAAAATGAAACAATTCATCAGTCTACATGTCAATATTACTGCTAAGGTTAACCCAGTTATAAATACAACATTGCAAATGCCTGGAGATTCAAATTAATGATTCATAAACATTAAAAAACATTAAGTTTTAATGCACAGAGCTATAATGTGAAAATGTTACTTTTGTCATTTATAGTATCTACTGCATTGGAAAAGTTAATAGTTTATTTTGTACATTTTACGTAGCTTTTAATCTTTTAAATAAAGGTTTTGTATTATAACATTTTTTATTTCATGAATATGCCATGATTTAAAATATTAAATTCGATACAAATATTTGTGTACTTTCTTATAACTTTTATTGTAGGTATGAAGTATATAACATAACAATTTTATGCAAATGTATTTAGTATGGTAAATTTTACTTTTTGTTTATTATATATTTACTTAAAATCTATATAAATTAGTTTTAATTTTTTATTCTTCAATTTTAATCCTACAAATTCTTCATTCATTCGTGTCCTTTCTAAAATTTTAAATTAATACTAAATAATGTAAAATGCTGTTTAGTAATGAAGCTATACATTTTATCTTACATTTACCTTGTAAATTTGAAATGGACGGATATTACACTAATTATTTTTTGATTAATCTGAGCTTTACAGTACTCTGATCCGACATTGTTTCTACAAATAAAATTACAGAGTATATAGTTCCAACATTTTCTGTTAAATACACTCACAAAACCAAACCATTAAAAACACTGTGAATATTTTTTTGTATCATTGTTACGCAAAACAGTAATGTAAGGGAAAACTATCTTATAAAAATATTTC
>MOOZ01000925.1:338365-371276 GCA_002930495.1 Cecropterus lyciades | reverse complement strand
CGTTTGGCAGAGCTATCATTATATTTAAAAAATAAGAATGAGAACAATATAATTTAATAGTCAAATATTCCTAAAAAGTGTATTTTATTTATTGCATGTCCTTTCCATCATTATAATATGTAATAAAGCAAGATACTGTTAAATTTAATAAGTAGTAAAGATAAGAATAATAATTTAATGTACTAATAATAATGTAACTAAATGAAAAATGTATTTTCATGTTCTTCTAATCAGTGAAATTGTGTGGATGATACAACTGTGAACTAATCACAGTTCACTGCTAGATTAAAAATTTTCTATTACTTACATAACGAGTTTTCATATGAAGGTATAACATAAATTCCTTGTAAGTTTTCAGTCTGTAACATACGGCTGAAAAATAGATAAATTAAGTAAGATGTAAAAATTAGTTAGATAATTCATCACATTCACATTAGTTAAGCTTTAATGATATCGGTATTGAAAATAACAGATACAATGCTAATTAATAATACCTATATTATATTCCTAAATAACAGATTCGGGAATAAAAATAGGAAATTAAAATTTAGTTTTGCTTACTATTCGGCCATGATAATGTATTCCTGATGGAATACTGAATATAGTTCATTCATTTCTTTTGAATTACGGTAATTTTGTTCACTCATTTATTTGCTTTACGTTAATTAATATATAAGTACTTATGTAAAACGTTTTATATATCTTTTTATTATATTTTACTTCTACTTAGAAGTGTACTTTATTTATTTTACATTTGACATTTTTTTTTTTTGACAGATAATTGACGTTTGTGCTTTTTTTAATTGCTTTTTTCCGGCCTTGGCTTCTTGGAACGTTTGTGTCTCGGAGTGTTTGTGATGTCATTCAGTAGACAGTCTAGTCTAGCAAATCTCGAGGTAGCCTTAGAGTAGTTATTGCAAACGTATTGATACTGTTCATGTAACATCAAGGTCTATTATTTACTTATTTGTGATACATGATATAATATAAATATTATTACAATAAATGATTAAATAAAGAAAAGTACACGCAGTGATAATCTGCGTGTACTTTTCTCCCTAGAGTTCAAGCCCTCCTCCTCCTCTCAAGTCGCCCTCCCTGGGGCGTAGAACTTAGAATTTTTATTCATTATGTCTTTGGTACGTAACGCATTCGGGCACGTTTTTGCATAGCCTTTGATCCAACAGCTAGATTTCTACGTTCATGTGTTACAATTTTTAAAATATAAAAATTAATAAAAAAGGATAACTATAAAGATATAGATTTAAAGTGAAAAACACATAAGTACGCAAGTCATGCAGATGTCTGAGATCCTCTTCGACATAATGCTGTTCTATATTAAAATTTTAAGTTTGAAAAACTCGAAGTGTGAATTCTGCACGTTTTGAATTTTCAAAATTACATGCTATTAGCAAGTGCGTTTAGAAGAGTGCATAGGAATCGCCGACAAGGCGTTGAAATTCGATGTAAAGGAGAAGAAAGTAGAGTTGTCTTCTTAGGAGTCACTTAAAATTTTTGAGAACAAAGGTTTTATAAGCTGTTATTCGTGCGGCGTTTACATGAAGGCCCAGCTCAAATAAAGTTATTTCCCCAGCCGGTGATGTTTCAGTCATGTTCTAACATTATGATTCATCTTTACTTTATACGAACGTTCGGGCGAAGTTACATTCAGGTGAATGTAGAAAGGGCTCGGGCTCTTGTAAGGAAAACGAGCATGGAAATAACATTAAGTTAATGTCTCTTGTAAATGTAGTTTCAGTGTGCGAAGAAGAAGCACTTGTAGGTACAATGTTGTGTCAAAACATTACATTACTATTACATAACTTATTAGGTACGGTATATATACTACAAACACGTTAACTACACCATGACGACTGTAGTTGTACGCAAGTACGACCTACACAGTTTACAGTATCTATTTATTAAAATGTTGGTAATATTTACTGTGATAGAGGTCCATTCAGCTGAATATCCGTTGCAACAAATAACCCTTTCGCTGCTCTAACTTGCGTTAGGTACTGTAGCGTTGTGTTCTGCTAAATCCATTTTCTCCAAGTGGAACTAATCCTGCTTCGTGTGTGGAGGAGCTCAGAGAAAGTGGGGGGGAAGGTATTGAAACGGCTTAGAGAGGAATAGTTTATTTGTGTCTTTTTTTTTCTTTTTAAGTAACATAAACACCTCTTTCATATGGCAGATATGGCTTTCAAATAGGAGATCATAGATCATTTTTTCCCCACCAACCTTTTTTGATCAGACTGAAGTAGCAAACGAGCATGCAGTCCACCTGATGGTAAGTGGTTACTGCCGATCATGAACATCGGTAAGTAACTTCATATAGAACAGGTTCTCTACTTGAAGTCGATCACAGATGCGTTGCTACTCCCGAGGACAAAGATGATCACCTCAAATACAAGTGAGCTGGGAACCGCACCCTTCCAGCGAAACGCAGGAATTGCTTTACGCTAGAAATAGGTGCGGCGATGGTACCTCCCCGGTAGAACTACGTTTCTACCACCTAGAGAACCCTTTCTACCTGCCATCCTCTTTTACCTTCAAGGACTCTGAGCATTACTATCCTCTACCGGTTATCTCTAGCCACCTCCGGTTTGCCCGGACGGTTTACCAATCGTCCGGGCGTACCAGAACTTCTTTCACATTAGCGTGATGGCCATTGGAGGGCCTTTCTTATCCAAGGCGTATTGACATTAGCCCGCGCGTGTATATAATTATCATAATAAATTGTTCGAAAACTGATTTCATTTTTCTCAATAGAATAATTTTTGCCTATGCATTTTTCAAAAATATTTTTATAATATAATAATACGTACTAATATAATAATAATATATATACTTATGTAATACTTTAATAATTATTTCAAAAATAATGCAACTCATGCAAGTTTGACCTTTCGTCCAAAGTTCTTATATGTAGCTTGGACGGGATAGATATTGATACTTCTAAAACTGGATTGTTAAAATATGGCACCTATTTATTATTATCTAAAATAACATAAAAAACATAAACATAAACGCTTTCTACACTCATAGCCCCACAGTAGGATTTTCTCCTGTGTCGTGGGCGCCATGGACACACAAAGACGAATACACAAACACCCAGACCCAAAACAGAAATCTAAACTCATCATTCAGATGTCTGTCTGGCCGGGGAACCCGGGATCCACTGCGTGTCAGACCGGTATGGTGACCGCTCAGCCACGTGGGTCGTCAATCGTCGCAGTGAGCTTTACAAGACTGATAGTAGTTTGAAAATAGTCAATAAAACCTTTAAATGGTGAATAGAATGTATAAGTCATTTGATAAAGTATTGATTTAGTATAATAAGATCGTCCTTGATTTTCATTTAGAGAAACGAAATGATATACCGAAGAATCTACTATTTAGTTTATCTACATAAGATAGGGGACAGTAGGGTAAATACGGACGCGGAGTAAATCCGGACATTTTTTTTTACTGACAAGTTAAAGCGCAGTCGAACACTCCATTTAAAGTGCAACGAAAGTAGTCCAAACGGAAGGCACACACTTCAAAGTACCAAAAATATTTTATATATATTTTCTTATATTTTTTGGCTATTTTCAATGTCGTGTATTTGTATCATTAAGACGTTACGTTTAGTTCAAAACCTTATTGGATCTAACATTTAAACTGTAGCAATCAATAAATAACGCTTGCAAATATAATGTATGAAATATTTAAATAGTATAGAAAAATATGATTCGATTAATTGCGCACGAATTAGATAGGAGTAAATACGGATATCCCCAATTGGCCCAATTATCAGAAATACAACTTTTGCGTACAAATCAAATACCTATACCAACACTTTTGTTTGTATTTTTTATTCTACAATACGTATGTATCTATTTAAAATACTTTTATTTCAGATTTATTATTCATAAAAGATAAACGGAAAAGAAAGATTCAATGAAAAAAAAACTGTCCGTGAAAAAAAGGTAAGCATCGGAGACGCTGAAAAAACTATAATATTTGCAGTTTCGTTTTCACAGAAACAAATAAGTAAGTTAATACATGCATATTTATGATTTTTATCGGTAATAGGGTTCAACTGTAATTATTTCAAGTGGCATCGAAATTGACCGTCGGACACGGGTAACGAGCAACAGGCAGGAAGCTTTATGGTTTTTGTAAAAAAATGCGGATGTTAATCGATAGCAATTAAAAGTTATTGATGTATAGGGTAATTACCAAAGTTCAAATAAATGAAATCAGAGGCTGATTATTGATAATATTTCTTGCTAACATTTTTACATGTGTCCGCATTTCCCTCATTCTTCCCTTAGACTGACAAATGTGACGTATATGCGGTATATCTTCAATAACAGCACCTCTTCTTCCGTAGAAGTACGAGTCGACTCTCGTATGTCGTAGGAGTCGACTAGGGGACAAAATCCAGAAAACGACAGTAGAGTCTTCTGTTATAACATTAACACCTACATCAATCATCAACACGCATGCCTGGCGCTATGACTATACTATCAGTAATAATCCTTATTACGAGAGACCTATTCGTATACCCAGCAGTGAGCTTTACAAGACTGATAGTAGTCTAAAAATTGTCAAAAACATCACGATAGTAATGAATTCGCATAGAAAGTGATATTACTTTATTGTATAGTTACCTCCTCAGTTAAGCAAATGATGCGTGAGTGTGGGACCCTCGTGCGAGCACCTGATGGCGGGATCAGCCGACGCGCGCTCTCAATTAGCCGGGATTATCCCACACGTGTCTCTGGATTACGGCTCAAGCTTCTCGTCTCTATTCAAATAACTGATTAATATATTTTTTATTGATTTCGTTCATCAGGATTAGATATCTATTGCGTATGTTTCTAAATTTTTATGCCTCTTTATTATGCCGGCGGTAAAGTCTTTTTGGTTATCGTTTTTAAGAGTGGCTACCTATAGCTACATAGGTAGGTAGGTATCTAAAAGTATGTAACGACATCACACTACATTATCATTTTCTTGGTATTTTAAAGGAAAAAAAGATATAACAGTACCTAATGTACGTAGTTACAAGTTCTCTAGATACCGAATTACTTCGCAGCGCTATATTTTTTCCATCTGGCTGTATATGTTCTCTTTATTATAAACAAACAGTCAATAATGTTTTATGCAGTTGTCTAGATGTTTTACGACAGCAGTTACGTTCGTAGAAAACAGACGTTAATTCGAGGAAACATATGGATAAGATGGCACTACTCGCTTTCAAAGTGCCGCTGCCGGGCTATAAAACTCTACCATTTGATGTATGCACTGCAGTCATGTAATTACGTCCGTTGGATAAACAAACAGCTTAAATTAGCATTTGACTTGTCGAGTTAAACGTATCAATAAACGTTTACGAAATGTGGCACGACGTCCTAAATAATATTTTATAAGCTTTTCCTCTTTTCCCGTGTTTGTTGAATATGTAAGGTAAAGATAAATTAACTGCTGGATTAATCACATATACCTACCATATTAGGTACAAGACAAGTTCGCGTTATAACGTACATAAACATTAAATGAAGGTATTTGTTAATATCAATGTAATCATATAATATCGAGAATATTATGTTAAACCTTTTTGGAAGTAACTTATGTAATATCGTATGAATTAGAGTTTTTGTTATACCAATTTTTCGATTTTATGGTTATTCACCGAATTATTATTTTGCGGTTAATTATTAAGAACGACAATATACACCCATACATTAGATATATTTTTTTAGGTAGAGTTTTGGCTGACTAAAGCTAAATAAAAATGACTTGAAACACATACGAAATTAACCGAAACTTTTTTATCGGTTAGAGCCCCATAACGTCTCTGTTAAGAATATTCCTAAGAGAGTAAGACATGCTTATGTTATATATTCGATATAAGGTATATTATGGTAGAACAGGTAATTAGTTACAGTAGTTGACAATCCAAACAGTATTGCAGGAGTACCTACGCATCTCGTGTATCGTTTATATGGTGTAAGTTCATAGAATTTTATTCTGTTAGTAAGTAGTCAACACCATAGGTATTTTGAAATTGTATACGTATCGCATAGACTTATGCCTCAAAGTGTATAGCAAATAAAGAGAAAGTAGTTTTATTACTAAGTTCAGCGTGCAGTATAGGGTTTCCCTTGACATGCAGACCGCCCGGTCTCGTATCACACATGAGTGACGTCGGCGTAAGACGCATGCGTGCGGCTTCCCTCCCGAGAATGCTCGGTGACTTCCCTAAGCAGGGAGTAACTCTTGAGGCGGCATAGCTTAAAACAAAATACAACGCTTTTCTCAATGTTTTAGGTTCAACGCTTTGAGAATATGTCTAAGTCCAATTTATGTTTTGTAATAGATAGTGGGTTGAAAATTCTGTCAGAATATGTTAGCAGAGTAATTAAAAAATATTACATAAATATAACGAAACGCTTACACTAATATAGTAAACTTATTTTTTCCATTGTAACAGTAAGGATATTTACAATGAAAAAGGTGTGATTGCTGTAGGTATATAATCTAAACTTAACGATAAATGATGGCAAGAAACCCTGCCTCTGAGAGATGTCAATTCACCTCGATAATTTCATTTCATTTGTACCTACGTATATTTCATTTAACTAATAGATAGGTATAACATATTTATAATTAACCGGATTTTTTTGTATATGTGTAGCTTATGTAAAATTACAATTTAAATATAGATCCCTAAAGATCACAAACAATTAGAAATTTAATAGAGTCCTTACTTGCAAAGACTCCTGATAGTTGTAAGCCATCGCAGCAAGCTTTTTAACTTTCTAACTATTTTTAACTTGTTAAGTTTGTGGTCTACATTAAAATTCTCTGCTTGTAACTCTAATGTTTCATATTTGTATGTGCTTATAATTTCAAAATTATTTTTTTCAAAAATTATGGAATCGCACTGAATGTGTATAAATCAATGTATAATTTTTAATTATGCAACTAACAAATCGCGCACACTCTTGTTCTATTCATATAGGTTTGTGATTTGTCTCGTATAGAAAAACAAGTTGAAACAAAGTATATAAATGTTGTTCTACACCAATATCAATGAATTTAAATATATAAAAACCTATTGAGACGTAATCATTTAGATTAAAGTAGCTACTTATGACGAGGCGCACCGTGCACTGTTCCCACGCTTTGCTCGCGGATTACACGGAATGCCCTTTTGGTGCTTCGCTCCTACACTGACCTGCGTTTTTTTGCTCAAAAAGAAGAGTCTGATAAATCACGGGTGCATTGTACACGAGATCTGGATATCGTTCCCCGATTTTTGTCCAAGTTTTTTGCGAACATCGATCAGGATGATGTCCAATAATGCGCGTACCTGCTCAATTTTGACGGTCAAGGTGCCGTACGTCACAATAAAAACTAAGATAACATCGCCCTTTATATCTCATACATTTATTTGTATTGCTCAGTTCTGCGTAAAATGTAATTTTACCTATAAGTCTAGTATTGTGATTTATTTTAAGTACGAACAATGGAGGTTTCTGTACCAAACCAACTCAGCTTTTATTTTGTTGCTTCAATCTTTTACTATATTTTTTTATGACTGGCAAACGATAATTAAAGAACAATAGGTAGAATTTTAAAACATATTAGTTTTGAAAACCATTAAAGAGTTTTAAACGGAAACAAATATAAAACTATTCATTCGTTAAAATGTAGCAATTAGCCGTGTGTTCAATGAGCATAAATGTGAGCATTTCCTTCACTAAATTGGGTATAATGAGCGAGGGTGGCATGGGGTGCGCGGGCGCAGGCACAGGTGCGCCGCGCGTGCAGCGCCGAGTGGCTCGGCAAGGTAGGACGCCAGTACACATGAACACCATGTGACGGACACCTAATTACATGTAATTGACCTAACGTGCGTAACAGGAAAGAGATGGGTTTGTGTTTCAAGTTCTATTTATGGCAACATACTATATTCAATAACGCAATAGACGGACAATATAGTTAGGTACTTGAAACTGCGTTTTGAGTGTTTCTTTTATTATTTTTCTATGTTTACAAAATACGCAGACCTCTCGGCCCTAAGAGTTTTACTGTTTTCTTTAATGTACTTAAGTGTAATGTAACCTTAATAAGTTTTACAGATTGTAAGTAAAAATTATAATTATATAGAGTATAAAGAGTAGTAAGTATGTGTTCTTAAATGCATTATTAGTAGGGTTTTAAATGGCTTTTAAATGAATCGAATTGATAGTCACTTGCTGTTTTATCAGGCAGTTAGAAATGGTAGCGATCGCAATGTGTGGAACATAAAACCTGTCCTCCACTAACTAGCTTGTTTCTTTACTAATTACAGATTACGGTAAGCAATAGATGCATTATTTGGCAAAAGATACCTATGCCCCTCGATGAAACGATGTAAAGGACCTACTTTTTATACTTCTACTATATGGTCTACCCAGTCTACTTACCATGTTGTTAAAGCAAGAAAATCAGACATAGGTTTTAATTTAAAACTATAGGCAGAGTAAATCGACGTTTACGTATACATAATAAAATATAACGAATAATAAATAATCAATATTATCATCAAACATTCAATTTATGTGTCTTTATTAAAAAGGCGATGTGCTGTGTGGCGATTCAATTAAAATATCTCATAAAATTATCATCATATGTGTAGGGTCTGTTAAAGCCATTTTAAAACGTTTTGTTTGGTATTTAATAAGGAGAATCAAGATATAAATGAAATTGGTACA
Organism: Cecropterus lyciades; assembly: GCA_002930495.1. Classification (NCBI taxonomy): domain Eukaryota; kingdom Metazoa; phylum Arthropoda; class Insecta; order Lepidoptera; family Hesperiidae; genus Cecropterus; species Cecropterus lyciades. The sequence goes on along the minus strand of MOOZ01000925.1, from coordinate 362,520 downwards.
AGGATCAAAACAATTACAACACACGCTGTATATTATTCTAATGTTTTATTTACACATACTATCACAATAGATCGAGTTTCGTAATCACTACATATAAATTGAACTTAAAATTAAATAACATTAAGTACCCAATTTTAAACAAATAATCCGTTTTACACGTACAAAAAGTTATGGGTAATTAAAAATTAATTAACAAAGAATTGAATGAAAATATCTTAGGTATAGCAGTTGTTTAAAGAAATTATATATTTTCGATTTTAGATTGCACAATAATAATACCTATCTAATGTAATACGTTTTTATTAATGGTAGCGAATCCTTCGATGTCCTTTAGGAGAGCATCGAAATTTATCAATAACGAGTTGGTACCTACAGTGAGCCAACTTGTTTAGGTAGGAACCTAAATTTTTCATGAAAGAGGAAGAAATCTTTGTCTTAACACCTCTCTGCTACTTATACCTAATACATGCCACAATTTCAAATGGAGTTATATAAAATACAATTACAAAAGACTTGCAAAAAATATTCAATAGCACATGCTGATAGCGTCAGTGATGTAAACGTATGTTTACAATGTAATAGATATGTATGTAAAAATATTAGGTATTAAGTATCTATTTGTTCAAGAAAATTATTTATTTAAACACACTATTGTTCTATAACAATAATAGGGTTTGTTTTATGGATAATTATTTACTATATTATATGATAGACTCAATCGTGATGCATAAAAATGTTCTACTTATTTAATCGTAAAGGTTACGAGAGTTTATTATTATAAGTTGAGTTAAAAATAAAAATAGGCATTGTCCTCTAAAACAACTAAGAGTATTAATGAGTTATTTGGTAAGCAACAGGATACGAGAAGCAACGTTAACATGGGTTAGTACAATATTTTGCTGATAAGTACTTATACTGTTGTGATATTATTATGTTTATACACATGTGATACCTAAGTCAAGAGAATATTATGAAGTATGACTACCAACCTTAACTGTAATACAAAGATACAAATTAATATTGTTGCGTAGTATTGGCAATTATTTAAACAGTGTTTAGTTTATAATTCAGTACAATCAAAATCTAAAATTAACTTTTACATATGTTAAACAATAAACTATTCGCTTTAGATCTTTAGTTGGTAGCTAATTTTCACAGGGATAATAATATATTATCATTATGTAAGCCCGTCTGAAATGTCATACAATACCAGTTTAAGAAATGAGAGCTCCCTGGGAGTGTGGTTTGATGTGGACAGGATGCGTAGCGTGAGTGTGCGCGGGGTGAGAGATATGCGGCGGCTGGCGCGCCTGGTGGCAACGTTGAGCTTGCAAGTGCGAGTGGGCACGAAGTTCTTCTCCGTGCTCACGATAAGCTCTATGCTTGTCTTCAAAGTCTCTCAGTCGTTGGTTGTAACGTTCTATTTGATCTCTCAAAGCAGCATCCTCGATGGCAGCTCGCTCTTCGTCTAGTTCCAGGCACCCCACGCCGTCCAGACGTTCCAAATCGATCCATCCTCGCCAACGGACGCACACGCCGTTCATGATAAATCTTGATACAATGTGTGCCTGCCAACAAAAACAAAAACTCGTCACTTTACGTAATTAATGGCTTGCCTTCTTGGAAAACAAAAAAAGTTAAACAAAAAACCACACCCGTAGGTGGTGCGAGGAAGTGAAATATTGTAAAGGAACCGTTGACCATTTGTCCAATACTAGATAATATTATAAATACAAAAGTTAGCTTGTTTTTTATTCTTCGGTTCGCTTTTACGGTTAATTAAATGATCTTTGAAAAAATGCAGGCGTGTAGATCTGATTGTAGAAATAAACTTAGCGCAGTGTATTTCATTTTAATAGATAAATGTTTTATTTCAGGATAGAATTGAAATAGATAGTAATTTTCCTAGATTCAGATTCTTTATAGCTACCACGTTGCCTTTGATTATACCTTTTCATTCATTAGAAACTAACATGCAATCGACTTCATTCATTTCAAGTGGTCTGTTGCCGGACTGCCCTCCATGATATATATAGCTAACATCATATAAAACAAGATTTCTATCCGAACTCAAACACTGCGTAGCAGAGCAGTGATTGACTTCTCCTGAGGACTGAAATGGTCGCCTCATCTATAAATGAGCACCTACATACTACAATCGAAACGCAAAAATTGCTTTACACTAGAAATAGGTGAGACGTGGTACATCCCTGGTCGATAATATTCGTTTATACTGTCAAAATCCATTGCTGGACATAACCCTCCAAACGAACTAAAACCGAAAGATGTTGTCGTAATTGTCGGTCCTGATTAAATTTTCGTTTTAAAACTAGTGTAAGTACTGATATATAAAATTTAGTAAGTGCAACGGTTAAGGATATATCAAAAACAATTTTAAAATAAATTCACTCGGGGGAAACCACGTGGAAACACAAACATGGATATTATTAGACATGAAAATCTATTAATTACTTTTCAGATGCCGTCACCCAATTTCAAACGTCCTAGGTAGCCAGGGTATCCAATGTAAGGCTATGCTTGGACTAAGCTTAACAAGAAATATTTTTGTTACTTATTAAAACGTCTGACTAAATTGTATGCCTAAGATAACATAAACTACCATTCAGTCATTTTCCATAGTCTTAGATTTAATTCTTACCATTTATTTCGGGTTTAACGCGCCTAGCAAAAAACTTTTTTACAAATGCTGGGTTTGATTTATACCTGTTACAAAAACACCATAAGGCAGACGCGCGAACCTGATCGCGTGCTTGCTTTGTTCCGGCATCCGCTTCACACAAACATTTAATTATGTAGACACTTTTCCAAAGCATACAATTTTGAAAATAATTATCTTTTTAATTTTAAAATTTAAGTATTATTATAGAAAATAAGCCTACATTAAGCGCTCGCCATATGGCTCTTGAATTATTGAGGTTTATTTCTTTTGGCTTTACATTGAAAAAGTCTATTACAACCATAAATAACAAAAAACCTTATACAACTATAAACTCGCTTTAGTTTGTTCTACAAAAGATTCACTATTCTTAAGAGGTAAGTTTAAGGCATGTCTACCCAGACTTTTGGAGAGATAGGTAGAGTAGAACGTGTGTACATACATACATACGTAGGTACGTACAATGCGTTAATTCACGACATGTTCCAACTTTGTCCTGGAAATGAATTTCAGATGAATGAATTTTGTACAAGTTTATATTTTGTACTAGTAATTTCGTAAAGTCAGAAATGCTTTGTAGAGCAACATTATTTCATCTCAATCAATCAATCTTTCATCATTGATATCAATTTAATAATGTATATAATGATTATTGTTTGCCTTAGCTCGATCAAGTTATGTATGCTTCAAGAGGGTTTAGTACCGGTTCTCTGATCGTGTATTCTTGTGACAATGCAACAAAGTATACACGTATTTATACAGTTACAGGGAGGAGGGTGGCAACTCGGAGCGATGGCGGCCATGATGGCTGGGCGGGCGGGGCGTCGCGGCGCCCTGCCATCTCCCTCGTTTTCCCGTATCGATTAGGGAGAAAATGCTTTCTTTCTGAATCCATTGTGCAGGATCAAAATTTTCAATCTCAGGCTGATACGAACATTTATACAGTTTGCATTTATTATATACCTAATTGTCGCAAAACAAATTTCAAATCGATAAATTAAGATAATTACGTTCTTGGAAAATTTTCTACCTATTTGCAATATACCTATTTAAGATCAGACTTATAATTTTATGTTTAGATATGATGGTGGGAAGAATTAAAAATATTTTTATGAGTTTTTTTTTGTCTATAAAAACAGTGATTGCTGGTATTCTACAATACTAGTCAACTCTACAGTTATGTCACGCTTTCCCATTTCTGCCCATTGAGCAATTCACACCCTAATACAATTTCCTCTGACACGGAACTAACAAGAACTAGTATGAATACGCTCTCGAATTCTGTTAAATGAACCAAGCGTAAATAAATATAAGTATTCATATAGAAACGCAGCATGCGGCCCCTTTACAAGTAAGGGGCTAAATTCAATAAAGAACGAGTATTGCACCAAATGCGCGCTTCTTGGGCGCTACTTGAAATGGTAATGGATACACGGTCGGAAATCTAGTTCCCGACAATAGGTATCGTAGAAACAAATACATTGATATTGAATGGATTATCTATAAATCAATAATATTATAATATTATGTTTACTAATATTATAGGGGAACCTGTTGTACCTTGAACAGTGTTGTGGTTAGGACAAACACATTTCCTTATCAAATCCCGCGCTTTTAAGAACCGCTGTCTCTGCTATTTCAAACATTATTTGGCCACATTAATGTGAAGTTAGTTGCAAAATGCCGGCGCCGTATGAGCACAGTTAAAAAAGGTAATTTATTGTCTTACACTGAAAAAGTAACTTTTTAAGCTTTACATTATTCCAATTGAATCAAAGTGTCGCATTTTGGCGAAAATTGTTTTATTATAATATAATCTTAGTATATCTAGCTACAACATAATATATCTAGCTACAACAGGTTCCCCTATCAAAAATAATACCTATGGCGTTTGTCTGTGTGTCTGTTTGTTATTCAATCACGCAAGAACCACTGGTTCGATTTACATGAACCACTGATCTGGTTGCAAGGATGTAGCTTATTTATCTGCTCAATATATAGTCTACTTTTCATTTTGATATTTTACACTATTTAAAGATGGCCACTATTTTAGTGACGTTACTACACTCGTTGGTTGCAGACTTTCATATTTCCTTTTTAAATAAAAATAAATATAAAAAATAAAAATTTTCCTTTTTAAATTTCTTACTATGCAATTATTCTGGATTACAAAAGTAGGAACATTTTTGTATGTTTAGTGTTTGTGCTGATTAACCATCGAAACAGTAATGTCAGAATCAATTTGGACAGAATTTCCATGCAAATACAAAGGAATTTACAATACGTAACATAATCCCGTTTTTAATTTAAGAATATTTTTCAAAAACTAGGTGTCTGCAATTGCCATTAAAAAAACATACACAAAATTACCAATTACCAATTTGTCATGATGCTATTGCGAGTGTTTACTCAATATTAAAATCGACTCCGGTCGTATAAAATAAGCTAAGTATTAGCCGTATTTTAGAACTGTGTATATTGTTTTCTAAAGTATAAGGCAAAATATAAAAATGTACTTAATTGCTTACAAAAGCCAATAATTTTGTTTCGCAATCTTATATTTCGTACTTATATAATTTATACAAATTAATATGCTTTAAACCACTTTGTTGCAGTCAATTACTTTTTAATTAGAACCGGTACTTAATAGTTGTGATTACATGGCTTAATAATGCATTAGCATGTTTCGATGTGTTCGGTACGCATTAGTGAACGAATAATTCTTAGTAGAATAGATGTCATTCATTCAACTTGAACAAAATGAATGCAGAGCGTGACCGGCACGTTATGTGCGGTGTTACGGCTTTATATTTTTTCACTACGGTTTAAAGTAATTTATGTCTTAATTTCGTTATCAGAATGTGGGCCGGAAGCAGCGTGCGTTGATGACGCGCCATCAGCTACGACCGGCCAGTGATGAATGAGGTTATTACTTAAATGTACAGAATAGAGTTGTATGGAATGTTGCTTGATGATTAATACTACTAATGCAATAAAAGCAATTTGTCAATTTTTATATTTATATGGTGTGTATAACACGTCTAGTAAAGAAATATATTATCACTTTTGAATAATTAGAAGGAATATCCACATCAATGATAGCTCAATGGTTTCTCGAATGCAAAATTTACATTATTATTTTATCTATTGCTTGAGTATCTCAGATGCTTCTGAGCACGTTTGCAACTGCAGCTAATGTTAAGATATATTATGATGAATATGATCGATATGACAGGTCAAGCAATGCAAGGTCGGTTCTTCGATAAGTTCGAGTGGAAAATTTTCGTAGGCGTTTCCATGCTTCGTGAGCATGGCATAAGTAAAGTACATACGCAGAAAACTCTAGTTATAAGTAGGAATTTAAAGACAATTTTCCTCAAGCTATAATACGATGATTATAAATTTAAGAAATAACGTATTTACTTACGTATAACATAATATTGCATTCAGCAAAAGAAGATCAATCTGATTTTAAAGGATTGTAAATCACGCGCGAACATTTAATATGCAATATCAATCTTTGCATTTCACATTTTGCAATTATTTCCTAATATTTTAGCATTTTTTAAAAGTTCGTTTAAGATATGTCCATTATAATCCACACTATTACCTATGTATCTTGTTTTTGCGTCTTATATCAATAATTTTCATGAAAATATAATGAATTGTGGTCATACTTATTTTTACTTTCGAAGTGGATGCAAATATATAGAAAACTGAGAGTCCTGTGTAATTTCTAACAGATTTGTGTATCTACTACGTGAGATGCTTACCTTTCCGTTCTCCTTTTGAAAATCGCAGCCTCGGCTGTTATAGGGTGAGTGGTCGAACACTAGCTGCAAGTTGGTTCCGGTGGCGGTGAAGGCGATCTCGGTGTGGCCTTCGCGGCAGCCGCTCGTGAACCGCATCTGGCGCTCCTCAGGAGGGCGGTCGCGGTACCCCGTGTACCTCACCTGGTTAGAACATCGTATTAGATTTTATCCATACATAGATTTTTGAAAATTAAGGTCAAAGGTTTATCCGTCAAGTATATTTTAAGGCTACAATATTGAATCTAGTCACTATGATTTTCGTAACACAGGTGAACAATTAACTTGCAACGACGAGTTATAGGTAACTTAGAGATATAGGTAACGTAGGGAATGCCATTAGATGTCTTAATCTGGCATCTATCTTTGGCATGGGCCCCCCTAAGGACTTCTGTCAGGCGTAGTGACTATCACCACCATACCCGCTCCCCCCATTCATTAACGCCCATTAGGTCTCTTGAGGACCGTAACGGGTGTTGATACTTCACAGGAAGACGCTGCTGCCCATTTTCTGTACCTTATTCGCCTCTTACGAAATTCACATGAAGAGAGTGGGCAGTAGATATTATTAAAGATCGATGCTAGACGGCAGGAAATGTGGTGGCAATAACTAGCAGAACTAAGCAGGTATTATAGAATATAGAATAAACAAAAACCAGTTTTTAATTTAACTTATACACTGAAAGGAATATCAAATACCAAAATACCGGGAAATCAATCTTGATCATTACCTAGAACTATGCTGGGTGCGAGTACTTTATTAAATGAATCTAACAAACTTAAACGTAACGAGAATATCTTGTTTAGAGGCGTTACCATGGCCGGCATCCGGGTCTATCATATCAGATCAGCTCAATATTTTCACATGATTGTATACAGTGTCATTCAAGTTACATAAGTATTGACACTATTCAAGAGCTCAAGAAATATAACCCTCAAATATTAGAGTTAAGAGTTATAAATTCATAATCGTGTGACGTACATATGAAGGCACCTTAATAGAGCCTATATCATATCTAAACTGAATTGTCGAATAATTATATCAGTAAAAAAAATTATAAAACTTTAGTATCTTTTCTTATAAGAAAATATTTTTTTATGTTAAACGTGATTCCGCATAGCAACTCTAACGAGGCCCTATACAAGTTGAACTCTGTGCGGGGTCATTGATATTACTAATATCGCGTAAGATCCCCAAATGTTTTCATAATTTTTGTAATAATCGGATGAGCTTTTTCTATGTTATTTATTTTCTTGTAGGTAGGTAAAAGCATTATGAATATCTTTTTAGTAATACCTTGTCTTATTACGCAATCTGTTCCATCAAACCGACGAAGAATGTTAAGGTCTGTTTGTGTCTGTCTGTGGCGGCGCCACAGCCTCACCTAGGACTCCTTTGGAACAGCAGTGTTAATCGCTTTTGTTTTTATTTACTTATCATAGCCAATTCAATGACTATTCACTGTCAGGTGATACATGTAGGTACATTTAGTACGAACTTTCCTAAATTTAATTACATGAAAAAGTCTTCAGAGATTAAGCCTATGTATGTGTTACTTTACGATTTTACACAAAAAATACAAAATCAGATTTTGTTTATGTAATACATCTAAATCATGTCATTAATACTACTCGAAAACGGGTGTGGTTTTCTAGAATGGTCAAAACGCAGTGTGCCAACTGGGAAAATATGCTCTACATTTTATTCAAATTAAAAATTATAAGCCAATGTTCATAGCTACAGAACTGTACTCTATCACATTATTACCAATGAAGTTACTAGAAAGTATTAGAACATACTAAAAATATAAGTATCTAGATATTTACTTAATATTGCAAAAAACAATAGAAAAGCACGTAAGTACTTGAATAATAGGACTTCATATTTTCCTGTTAGCTAAAAACAGAAGATACCGTGAAGCGTACATATTCATGTTAATTCAATATTTCCTTAAATTGTTTTTAACCGACTTCAACAATTATAATAACATTATTACCATACTTAATTGTCATGTTAGATGCTTAATGTTTAATGTAATGCACGTAAACTTACCTCACTTTCACGGCTTAATCTTTTAAAGAGGTCTTCAGTTTCAAATTTGTTTTTCTGATCAGGCACCACTCGAGGCATTTTGAATATGAAACGCGGCTTTGGTTGTTCGTACAGTCCAATGGAGTCGAAGGGTAGCATGCCAGCAAGAGCAGCTGGGTCACTCATTGCGTGCATAACACGGTAGCCAGTTACAAATCAACACTGCTAATCATCACTATTTATGCAACACAAACTGACTCAGTTCAGCGGGGCCGATGATTCAGAGTACAAGTACGAAATGCGCCACTGCCTTATAACACGACGACTGCCCTACACGACAATCGGCTACTGAATAACCATCTGCACGGATGCCCAGGGAGAATTTCCATCAGGGCGGGGTCGCCTGTTGGAGGGGAGTCGAGCGCCAATGACAGGAATCCCTGACGCCGCCCCACTGCAAACGACGCCTTCTTTACGCAATTTCGGGAGCTTTCGAGCGAAAAGAGGGTTTTCTCCCCTCGACATGTTTCAAAATAAATACTGTAAGCAACAAAGCGCATGAATGTATAATGATGGACATTATGCTCTTTCGACGTTTGGAGTGTTTTATGTACTTGTATCACTCCTTTTGTTCCATTGTAACGAGATCAATGTATGCTATGTGCAGTATGTTTGAAGGGGGAGCATGATCCCAGGATCAGATAAAAATGAAACACGATATTTTTTAAGCTCCTTTTAAACTAAATTATTAATACTACTTTGATAATAATAGGGAGTTCCATAGGAAGGTAATATTTACTAAAGAGCAATTGGCCGTATAGGGAGCAGTTGAATAACTCAGTTTTTATTCAAATGTTACGAGAGTGAGTCACTATTCTTACATACCGTCCTATCGCATTTAAAAAAATCATTTGTAACGGTAATATTTTTTACAGATCTAGTTATATTTAGGTGCTTACTTACTAATTGCTTATGAGTGAATTACCTATACCATATATGTAGGTTCCATAAATTGATCGAAGTTAGGCAAATTAGTTCGGAACGGAAAAAAAGTTGGAACTACACTACATTTATATGGAAGATAAATATTTTAGCATATTTTAGCTCTACTTACATAAGATTCGGGCAATGTGAAATGAAAAAAAAAGTAATTTGAAAAATTAATTCAACAATTAGTTTGTACAAAGCGGAGGTTACGGGAAGCGAATTTTCGTAAAAGAAATTTTATATATTTATAATAATGTGAAATGTTGTATTCTGAAAGTCATAGCCATCATCAAGAAATCGTTAATTTTATAAAAACTTTTGATATAGAGACGTACACACAGCGACCAATTTTCTGTTTAAGATAAAAATCAGGACATAAATACGTTTCGTTAATCATAGAGCTATTCCTATCGACAAAGGACGGCGGCGAGTGTCGTGAAATGTATCGAATGTTTTAAGGGTATCGATAAATGACGATCCATCAGAGATAACGTCACGTCTAAGTGTCGCTTTTGTTGTTACATTTTGTACTTAAACTGTTACTCAAAGAAGCCGACAGCGCAGGTAAAAAGTTGTTTGCTCTTGTTAGAGAGATCTACAGCTCTACCAAAACATTACTTGTTAAGTACTAAGCATTCTTGAAATATTTCTTTCAAGCGCATATCTTCTTAATAACATTTATAAAATTACTTACAAGTTATTTTTATAAGTTATTTACTACGTACCTAGTAGATATAGGTAGAATATTTACATGAATATTGATGTTCAATTACCAATCGATGTAAGTTAATTCATTAAGTTACGGAGAACAATACAACAATACACAATAGCATTGTGAAGTATGATCATTTCAGATAAATTCTAGGGTAAATAGAATTATATAACCTCATTTTATTACATCTCAAACCTGAAAAATGATCAAAAGGTTTACATTACAATATACATTCAAAATGAAGTTCAACGAAAGGATAAGTATCGTAACGAAAGCATTGAACGAAAACTTAAGTGCTAGATATACTACACCTACTAAAATACACATTTCAAATACATTCCAAATAATGTGGCACTTTTGATATTGTCACGTATTTTGTGTTATTGAAATGATATTGAAGCGGGTAGACACGTGTCACGACGCCGCGTTTGATCCCGGGCGTCGGCGGCGAGATCCCAGCACGCTCCGCTACTCCACATCATGCAAAAACGAATTCACTTAACTGTTAAGTAACACAATTGTTTCATAATCACGTAAAGTTTAAAAAAATGCTAAAATAATTGACATGATTTTCAAGAAGAATTAATAAAGAATCAATTCATTACAGGCTTACTAAAACCTGTAATGAAATCGGTGGCTCTTCAATCAAAATTTTTACTCTTGTGATTTATGTATAAATAAGTAATGTCCAGACAGGCGGAGTGATTGCCGCAAAACACCATTCAAACCAGAATTTAAGGCTCATACGCTGTTATAATGTAATAATTAAGTAGGATTATCAATGCTCCCGCCTTGTTATCAACCAATTCATTATATTTTTAGTGAAAACCTACATCAATACACTAAAGTTCAATGTAACAGAAAAATATCATATTTTCAACAATAATTTCAGTAATTATTGGAACTTCCTAAGAGCTCTTACATGTCTCTATTAATTTAACAGGATTAAACACACTAGAATAGTAGAAGTACTTATGGAACACTGACCAGTAGGCCATTGACAAAGTTTTACAATAAAAAAGTTCTTTCTTCTACTTTACTGAACTTCTTATTAATATTATAATGGCAAATAATGGAAGAATGTATGAATGTTTGTTACACTTTGACGCAAGAACTACTTGTTCGGATTTTGCTGTAATTTTTGGCACACGGATAGTCTATGACCTGGGTAAACGCTTAGGATACTTATTACCATGATAAACATGACCAAAACGGAGCCGCAGAATTAAGCTAGTATACAATAATTATTTAAATATACATATACATTATAAACGGAGAACATGCTACAAACACTTGTGGGAATTTGATAAAATGTTGTAGCCACATCCTCTGATGAAGATAAGAGACATTTTGTTTAATGTTTTTGTATTACTAATTATAAGTAGTAATACAATGATTAATATTTATACGGAATTGTAATTATTTATCTGATGGTTACACTATCTGTTAATTATCAATATTCAAAAGTTATGTAGTAGTTCTCAGTTAATACCACAATATGCTTAATACTTATTGTATGTGTTCCCAAGGGTATCTACAGGCCCATTCCCGATTTAGATGGTGTTGCGAAAGAAGAAAGCTCTGTTTTGTAGCTGAGTATTGACAAGTTAGTTTAAGTAAAATAAAGTTAAAGGGCATTGTAGGATCATAAGATACTGTGTTATGTGAGATTTTTATAACTTAATAAAATCATCACGATCTCCAGTCTCAGCGCTACAAATTCTAGAAATCCTAGGTGTTTGAATCATCTTTTAAATGCAAGCACATTTTTAGACAAGAGGAAGAGACCGTTGTCCAAATATGTGATATTATTCTAGATGTAATATAATATATATTCAAATATTACACTCACACATAAAACTCATTACGTATCTTTACAATTATAATACCTGCTTACCTGTTGGCGAGCACTACAATATGTCCGCTGAACTGTTGTATAAATGTAAACGTTTCACGACTATAAACATAATTGATGCTTTTCTTAATAACGTTAATAACGTTTTTATTTTTTTAGTAGCGTTTTCTTTTAAACTTGCGACATTTACTACTGTTTGGTGACGACATTAAATGACGGTGTCAACCAGCAATGTGGAAATTCACTCTTATCATTTTTAACTCATCTTAAAAAGTACCTATAACGTGAAAAAATAAAGGACTTTCAACATACCTTTGTTATTTTATATTGCTGGGATCTACATCCATTTACTAGAAATGTAGGTAACAACAACAAATCATTCCATAAATTTATTAGTAATTAAGTTATATTTTCACATAAAAGCCTTTACTAGTAAGTACTTCGTATAATCTGAGTGCCATGGCTAAAGACAACGAAACGAACAACCTTCAGAATTGAAAAGAAAATTTGTCAGTTAAATATTATATAGAACACGCTGGAAAGGGCATTGCTTTGTATGCCAACCAGGTTGGCAATTTTGTTTTCAATATTAAAACAAAAATTTTCTACCAACTGCACTTTTGATCAATTTTTATGACTTTATAGCCCATACTCTCTACGAACTACAATATAATGTCAATAACAGAGAGAGTCATGACAAAATTATTTTAGTCGTAGCTACATTGTAAGGTAAATAATAAAACAATCTCGTAATAAAATAATTCACGAAAGCAACTAGACATCTTTCTTTTATTTTAAATCCGGTTGTTACAAAAGACGAATTGCATTGCATTGTTGAAACAATTCTCTTCTTAGTTCTCACCTCGCTACAAGTTTTTTTAATACAACCTGTAATAAATCAACGCATTGTTAGTTGCCCATTCATTTCCATATTTACTTAGTGACAATGACCGTACCGACGTTTAATTAATTGATCCATAAACCTTTTCACAGATGTAGAGCAAATTGTATGCATTGACCCCCGAATAAAACAATAAAAAATAAACACAAAGAAAGGGTTACAACATGTTCCCATTAGCAAGTATTTTAAGGCGTATTCTGGGCAGTTGACTCATTTGTTATACTGTTATAATTTTTTATTTTACCCTTTTAAATTGTAGCATAAGGGGATTCGTAAAACTAGAAAAAATACTTTATTGTTGAGTACGTTATCACGTAATACTTTTCGTATGCAAACACGTTCAATTGCCTTTAATATTGTAAAAACTAAAAGAAAAGAAAAAAAAATACATTAAAAGAAAAACTCTATTAAAATCGGCGATGAATCATAGTCAAGTAAACTTTGACTTCAAGAGCGTGTGTGTTTCCCAACAAGTTCGAGAGAAAAATACCTACGTATTAACATGGTCGTATCGACGGGATTTCACCTGGCCCGCGTCGGTGATTAGCGTCACTGATACGATTTACGCTACAATATACCTGTTTTTTCGTAGGTTATGTAAACCGGATTTAGATATAAGAAATCGGATATTTCAATTAATTAAGTTTATTGACAAAGTTTTAAGTATTATTTCATATGGTTTTACGAGATTTCAGTGGGTATAAAGTTACGGAACTATAATTATAATTAAATAAATAATATTAATAAATCAAAATGTTGTATTAATTTCAATAATCTGTGTCATTTTTATTTCATTACTGTAATCGTTCTCTCATCTCGTTACATATTATGGCGATTGGGTCATGTTGTAATTATAATATCTTGAAGAAAGGGACCTACTTATCCTAAAATAAAGATCCAAATAGAAACTCCGAGCAATTGCCCTGAGCTACAAAAATGAGGGGCGGCAAAAAGTATTACAATAAAGGTATTTCGTGTAGGAAGTTTTTCACCGTAATATTCCTGTTCAAGTTCAACTAGCAATTTTAATATTGGCTGGCTGGACAGAAAATTTTATTTTCTTTTCGGGTTGGACTAACAGATACTGTCATGGCCTGAATGGTGTGATTGTGTTGGACTGTAACAGGCCCCACGCGACTAAATACAGCCTAGATCCTTAGTTTTTTTAAACTGTAGAGATCAATCTCTACGTGCTCGAATAAGCATATATACTACGATGTAAGTATCTCAACATTTTATATTGATCTTGTTCACGACATGAAACTAGGGGCTTAATTAAATGTGGTTAATCTTCCTGTACCTTACTACTTTAGTAAAGCTATAAACATTTATACTTATTGTATCTGTACTGTCAGGAGATGATTCTTATAAAATAAAAAAATAGGAAAGTTGTGCGAAAAATTAAAAAAAAAAACAACACCTAACCTTATGGCGTTTGACATACCTGTCAGTCATACCATTTCGAATTCAAAATTTACAGTTACGACAAGACATAGTCTGTCGGGTCAGCTAGGGTGTAATAAAAAAAGGGAACTTGACAACAGAAAGTTGTATGGACCCGAGAAAATGAAAAAAAAACATACCTACTTCTACTTTTTTGTAAATCGCGTAATATAATGGGCCAGAGTTTCAAAATTAATGAAATGAAGCTAGTATGTTTAATATTACGAATGTTGTTGACGCGGTGCCGTCCAAAGTCTAAGTCCGTAAGTCGTAAACCGGCAAAGAAGCCGTCAAATATTGTTTATGCCAGCGATTCGGTCAGTGCTTTGTCTTTTGCCGCACGGCCTTCGAACGACACCCTAATAAAAGGCGTGGCAAAAAATGGCCTAATGGCTGTTGATCCCATTTCAAGGCAATAAAATGCAACAAAATTAGCTTTTGTTAAATATAGAATAGTCCGAACTTCTGACGTAGCCAATACGAGTTATACCGGACCGGCTCAATTATATCTATTGTTTTATGAGCGCGTTACTGTTAAACCTATTGTTATATTATATTAGGGGGCCAACAAATAGCGGCAAATGTTTCAAATGAAATATTTTCATAGAACTTTTATGCCCACTAAATAAACATTTATGCAAAGGACTGAACCGACAGTATAGATATTTGGTCTGTATTATTAGCATAGTAATTGTTGATTACGTTTTAACAACAACTAACTCTAAAATAATTGTGATTTAAAAAGGAATGTTACCTGCATACTGATGCACAGGCCTTCTCATGTAATAAGTCTATGAAGAAGAGTACATAGATAACAATGCCGACAGTGAATTTCCCTCAACATTTAATTTCAACATTTATTCAAAATAGAATGGTGTTATAATTTAAATTTGCACTTGTGATACTGACACCATAATACTATAGCGGATTGGCGAATACCTTTTGAAAGTTAAATACATATATTCAAAGAGATTCAACGACTCTTCCCTAAGAACCTTTGAAATATGAAATTGTTTAATCGCTCATTTGAAATTACCGACGGATTCGCTATGAACAAAATTGTTTAACATCACCGTCCATCTTTACCGCCCAAAACTTAAAGCAGCACCCAAAAGTATTCTGTAAAGCATAATGTAGTAAAAAATCGTTTATAATTTTAAACCTATTTTTAAAATCTATCAATCATCTCTTTGCGATTTCCACGAACTATATCGATTTCATAGATACCATTAATAACTAGTATGTAAATACCCATTTGAAGTGGTTCGCAGAAAATCCTTCTCTATTGCTATGTGTGATTATAACAAGTTAACTCGAATCGTTGAGTAGATCAATAAACACATCGAGCACATAGTAGCTTGGTTTTTTTTTAATTTAATCAAGAGTCGAGGTTTTTCGGTATAATTCGTTAAAATAACGTGTCATTACTGAATTTGAATTTAATAGCCTCCTAACGTTTCATCAAAATCAGGATTGACAGGGTAAGCCTGATTTTAAATGAACAGGGAGGATAAATATGATAATGGCCGTCTAGGTATCTGGTAAATATCTATTGGTCTATGAAAATAATACATAGGTGCCAATTACTAAAATAACTAACACTGGTTGATATTCATAATTGCCTTATTTTTACATTACAATATTGAATGCAGGTGATATCAAATATATTTTTAATAGATTCTAAGATTTCTTAGTAATGATTACGTTAGCTAAGATGTTCATTAGCAAATTTTATTTCATTATTGTACGAGCACTATTCATTATCATGCAAACACTATTGCTTTATTGGGTAAACGCAATGGGTCCCGGGTTCGATCCCCGGCCAGACAGACATCTGAATTATGAGTTTAGATTTCTGTTCTGGGTCTAGATGTTTGTGTATTCGTCTTTGTATGTCCATGGCACCCACAACACAGGAGAAAATCCTACTATGTCTATGAATGTCGAAAGCGTTTATGTTTTTATATCGCGTTAAATTGTAAAAATTCACCAGTTACTGTCGCCTACGAACATATTGTACATACTTTTTAATTTTTCTGTTGTCTTGCTATCTTACTTGTTGTACTTAGTATCTATGTATTTACTTGGAACTTAAATATAATAGTGTTATAGATTATTATTTTATTAAACTACAAAAATGAATGGGTAAGACAGCAGAACACCACAAGCAAACCACAAATAACTTTACATATGTAGGAATTTGAAATTAATATGACTTTCACTGTTTCTTAACGTAGCGTCGATCTTGAGACATATCCGTGTATTGTAATGTACATATGTAATTCCGTAATGAATACGGATTTGATCTGGTATGCGGTTTTAATATAGACTTAACTTAGGTAGGCTTAATTTATCAGTATGTCTACTACCTGCAGCTCATGTCCAATTATGTATATGCTTTGAACATAACATCACTGCTACTGTGTTAGGCACCGTCTCACAACAGTGTCAAGCGTTACCGTGTTCTGCTTCGAAGAGTGTGATAACGGAAAGATTTTTTTTTTTTCGAATTGTGAAGTTGTTATTGACCCTATTGGCCTTTACCGCTTCACCCGATTTTGGTGGCGAGCCTAAAACTTAGCCAGGACAAGAAGACTTTGGGTTGAAGTTAGGGATGGAATTGGTACCCGTTAGGATTCTTTGACCTTGTTCCTTCGCTAGAGGGAGGGAAGGTTGCGAACCCAGCTAATACCTATAATGAAGTCTAGCCTTCCATCTCTTGTTAAATAGGGATTACGGCTGACTCAAAGGCCCTGTGAGGTCGGGAAAGACTTATACGACGTCTTCTTACTTATACGGTAGCAACACAGCTGTTGTCGATTAGTGGCTACTTAACATCTGCGAAATGCATATGCATCTGCGAAACAAAACGCGCGAAGTCAAAGTAAAATTATAAAAAGTATGCAAATAGAACTATTTTCCTTATATTTTACACTTCCGCTTACATCATTAAGATGCAGATCCAAATTCCGGTCTCATGTGTAAACAGTCTTAAGAGAAGGTCAGAGTTATGTCATGAACGGTTATGACGCAATGAATGAAGTGAGGTGCACCGTAAAATTTTTCCTGTTACTTATTTTCGTTGAAGTATGATCCGGGTACAGTTACTAACGTAAAAGAAACAGTAAAATTATTTGGAAATATATAAATTAATTATACTCAGGTATTACTACTTTTACTAATAATATTATAAAGCCGTAGAGTTTGTTTGTTTGGTTGAACGTGTTAATTTCAGAAACTGCTCGTTCGAATTGAAAATTTGTTTTTGTGTTGAATAGTTAATTTATTGAGGAAAGTTATAGGATATAACTATAGCTATAATATCACACTATGACTAATACGAGTGGAGCAGCAACGAAAAATGTTGCAAAAACGAGAAATATATATTTTTTGGAAACCTTATTTTGTGTACGCCGCGTAAACGGTGAAAGTTACGCAAAAATTATATATGATGAAATTGTTCCTCTTAAAAAGTTCTAAAAATAAATCTCCAACAGAATATGTCTAGTTTTTACGGTTGACTCACTATAACCGTTTTTATGGTAATCAAATTGATTCTAAAATAATACGTTGCGAAGGTGTTTTAGTAAACATGATATTAATCCTTATTTAAATAAATAAGTTATTTATTAGAGGTAGTTAATTTTGAAGAAAATTGCCTTGACAGCATTCAATTTCAACGAATAAATAAGGAGCTATCATAGTTTTAAAATAATGTAGGAAAATAATTTTCAAATATCATGCGCGCTCCGCTTCCGTCAACATTAACTGTTTGCTTGTTGGCGCTTGGCGACTTTGTCGATAGTTTCGAGCAGTGCTTCCAGATGCACTGTAATTACTGTAGATCTGTAGCACTGTAGATCTACTGTATATTTACCTTCTTACTGTCTACTATAATGGTAAAAATACAGTGTAGGAATCTACTGTCTTTGCCACCAACGTACTATTGAGGAAATAAAAGTAGAATTTTATAATTTTAGTTCAAAGTTTATGCCCTTTTTTCAGTCGTCAAATTGCGGCAAAAGTTAAAGATCTACTTTAATTTTTGACCTTTTTTTCGTCGTTGTTTCTTTAAAAAAAAGTCTTTTAATTGTCATTGACTGTTATTTTGTACAAAATACAGTATTTTAACGTAGGAAATACTGTAATTTCATAATCACGATCTGGAAGAACTGGCTGCTAGGTACCATGCCGCGCGGCGCAGACGCGTGGTTCGGCTCTTTACGGAATGGTCGTGATATTCATATTTTAGAAGACCTTATTAATGCTTTTACCAATCTTTCCTTTATTCTTCCGTTTCCCGTGTAATTTTTACTATATTTACTTTTAGTGATCATAGCGTCATGATTCTAAAATAGTTTTCTATTGTTTATAGATGTTCTCTAATTAACGCGGGTGAAACCGCGTGGCACAGCTAGTATAAAATAAAGCCGATGGTAAATTAACGACTAATTACTATACTTCTACTATCTTTACGATATATTCTAGCAACGACTGTAACCACATAAAAATGGATTACTGGGTCGAACTGGGAAAAAAATGTCGTTATTGTGTAAAAAAATTACGGTATTCAAATTAAGTACTTTGTATTATATTAAGTTATGCTTGTGAAACACTTGGCAGGTTTTTACGTTACGATTCTAAAAAAAACATTATTAAATGCCAATTCACTTTTAAATATGTAAGTCTAATTTGCAAGACATTAATTTAAGTACACAAAACTCTAAAGATTTATTACTCTTTTATTACTAACGTATTAGTATTGTTACTTATAGTTAATTACATCGTAGAAATTATGAAATATGTCTGCTACATGATATCGTAGACTGCCTCGTCATTACTTGGTGATTTGAGCAGTTAATGTTGCGTTGAGAAGGTCAGTGCTGGCTTGATGGCGGTTACGTTTCGCGTCAACTCTTTTGCCTATATAAATATAAGCAAATTAAACGTTAAAACCTAAAATCTATTTTTTTTTACTTTGACGGAACTGATTGTGACGAGACCTTTAGACAAACATTCTACTCACACTATGCGCGTTACATACGTCACTTTTTACCCAAAATATATCTGAAGTATGTAAACTACTTAAAAATAAAAATAATGTTCAAAGCGTACGTATATCTACTCTTAAAAGTTACGCTGTACTTATTGAACTGATTCTTGGAACGCTAGAATATTACTAAACGATATGTAAATATGCGTTTTTCTAATAACACCTGACTTCTAATAACACATTAAACTCGTTTATGAAGTTAATAATATAGCTGAGAAAAATCAATTATCAATTACTAAAATAGAACTGTTTCTCAGAACAAGAATAGTTGTTGAACCTCAAATATCTATAGCTAATACAAGTTTGCTAAAGTTACGTCATTGAACGGAAATTCCTCAGCTTCTCTACGCGTGTTTCGTGACGTTACCGCATTTAGATACAGCTAGACATGTAGCCGTAAGTATGGGTTTCTGTTGGCCCTAATATACCTACTACAGCATGATTTACAATTTCAATAGGATTAGATTACATGTACTTACATTACATTGAATGTACTTACATTTAATTAATCTTTCATTACATAAATAACATTAATAAAAACCACTATAGAAAATTATATCCACCGCTGTGTTTGGAAAGTTTCACATGATACTGGCAATTTCCACTTAAAAACTTAAAATTGAAATATAAAATTTATCAGCACCTTTTTTAAATATTAATATTTTTGAATTGGGAGAAAAAAGATTTGTTAATTATTTAATGTGGGAAATCCACGACACATTTTCTAAGAATAAGAAAGGTCTTGGATTTAGAGGCTCCAACATAATGTTTGGCCGTGACTGACACGGATCGGAAATTCCTCGGCACCAGTCACTATAGTCACTATTCGTGCGTCGTTATTGTGACGTCACAACTAGACTTAACATATTATGATTGGGTTTTTCCTACAATTATCTCAATTTATAAGAATACAATGTAATTAAGTTACGAAAAATATTTTACAGTAAGATATCAAACTTATAAAAAAATATCGTTTGTGATCGTGATGATCGTGATTTCAAACACACAAATAAATGTGTTTGAAATCACGATAAACGAAAACTACTTATATTAAAATACTGAATTAAAATTTGTATATTCATAGCCCATATTCTATAGTAACATTTATTCTTTTTTCTTTAAAATCCACCTTCTATATTAAAACAATTATTTATTAAAATTTAAAACTCGATAGTAGGTAACTTGTCTAACATGTTTTATGTAGTCTGTTGTGTACAGAGCTATTTGGAAAGTTATTGAGGGTATAAAATTTTCAGTAAATGTACGTCATTGTCGTGCTACATTTTTTAACGCAGGATATTTTTTTGATAAAAGTTGTGGTCCCAATAAACCACTTATGATATGTCAAATAGTGTTACTTTAGTGCTATTTAGATGTGAACATAAGTATTAACTTCCTTGGTGGCCTGCCTCAGCCCTGCCTACCTATATGTATAAATAATAGGATGATAGGATGATTTAAAGTATGAAGGATTCCGGTATTTCCAAAGGAAAGCCTCGGTAACCTTGTAGCACGGCTGGAACGCATAGAAAAAATCAAGGACTCTATGAGTAAAACCAGTCACTTAGACGCAAGAAAATTTTACATCTTCTGGAAATTAAGGTAGTATTGATACGAAGCGTACACATTTTGTTTGTTCGAACAAAATTAAATGTAACCTATCGAGTCTCGGGTGTCGGATTAAGTATTAAAAATAATATAAATAACACTATGATTAAATTTTGTATTTCATAAGCTTATAAATTAAATAAACATATAAAAATAAATTGCGTCTGACTGTCACTCAGTGCTATTTTACTGATATTAATCGGATTTCAAGTTATTGAAAGAACATGAAATACTTACTATTAATCATAGTTTTTTCGGCGCGGCCGCTCTCCAGGCAGATCGCTTACACGTCATTACAGAAAGCTTACATTGTTGTGAGCGGACGGCACCGTTTATAACGCGTTATCTTCAAATCAACACAATAACAAGTTTAATAATGGATGTGATTAATGTGCTCGCAGGATGACGCGCACTTTGCGCCGAGGGTCGAGGGAGGCGCGAGCAAAACTGTGCAATCCCCTCACCCCTCACCCGCCCCAAATGACCAGACATTATTTAATTGAAATAGAAATGAAAGGGTGACAATTGTAATAGAAAAGAAAAGAAAAAAGGGTTCACTTTTTGCGAAACTGCCGTGATGAAATATCGCGCAAGCTGTGCATCGCAACATTTGTTCTTTAGTGGATGTGCATGATAATTAACTACATAATAATTCAAATTTTTGTATTGAGATATTCAATAATCTATGTTATGATCTTACGTAGTCAATAGTATTCGTATAATCAGTAATCATTTTGGTACTTTCAAATTGATATTACATACGGTAATTTGAATGACATTTAGTAAAATGTACCTAAATTATTGTTCAAGACTCTCTAACATCAGATTAGTATAACACTTTAAAAGTCAATATTTTTATTTCAACAGAATATTGCAAGTGACAAACAAACATGTTAAACGGTCTTAAGGGAAATCATAAATCACGTTCTTAAGTTGTTTACGCGTTTACCTTCTTGTAGATTCAAAAGCGAGTGTCGAAATAGAAATCGGGCTGACATTTAGTAACTAATGATTTTGTCACAATGCTCCTTCGGCCCCTGCCGTGCTACTTGTGACTTTAAACTTCTTTGTTAACAGGAATTTTTAACACTTCACTGTTTGATTTGTGCGAATTTGCGACATCGGCAAAAAAACGATTGATACGTAGCGTTTTTATTACTGTTTGTATTGCTACCTGGATCTTTTATATCTGATAGAATAGGGGCAGGACGATTCCGCGCTACTGATCGATTCTTTACATCACTAGAGGATAACGACACATGACAGACAGACAGAAATCAGTAACGTTATTGTGCTCAAATGCATATCATGACGCGGGAATTATTTATGCCCAATTGCAGGAGTTATATTTTTTGTTATTAATATTTATCCATCTGCTTTGAACAATATCTTTGCTTTGAACGCCGACTTTATAAGCTAATATTTGTAAAAGAATAGAATTTTAATTAGGTTTCATCGTATCATTGATAACCGGGTATCAATAATATATAATATTTTAAAGTATCTCTTATGAAAGTTTTTTACACTGATATCTCGACTTACACTACCCCGACTTACGCGAAACCAGAGTTACGCGATTTTCAATTTACAAATTTGACAAAATAAAGACTCCAACGAAAAATGAATTTCTTACGCAAAACAAGAAATACATAAAATATAGGTATAGCACGTATTTGGGAATTTTGCGGGAGTCAAATTTTTTTAGTCGTCAAACTGCTTTTCTAAATTTTATGCTACCTTTTATATTAAAATAACTTCGGTTGATGAGTTTTTCTTTAGCTTCCAGTCTTACTTAAAAAATAATTTATGGCGGCGAGATCATGCCCCGACTTACGCGAATTCGACTTACGCGGTTATCGCTCAGTCCCACCTATCGCGTAAGTTCGGGGTATTACTGTGCACATTTTTTAGGAAATAAGAGACATTAATGTCAAGCCATAATGCCAATTTTTATCAAGACTCCTTCACTAGAGTCGAATTGTAGTAATCAATTTATGATTCCGTTAAAATAATATACATTTTTATTTTATGTGCAGAAAATTGACAACGTTTGTGCGTTATTTACATGTATTTAGATACGGTATTCCATACCTCAGTCATCGAAACAACAAATATTTAATATTCAAATTGTAGTCGCAGGCGTAGCATTGCGGCCTGCGCGTAGGGCGGGAAGCGTGAAATCAAATTGTTAACGCGGACGTTGCGAACATATTGATATTTTAATTAGATTTACAAAGTCGCCTCCGACTGCTCCGTGGGCACACCCAACTCTTTGAGCTGGGCTAATGGCACCCCGCGGGGCTCATTCAAGGGTTGTCGGGGCCCGCTTTTGTACCAATTCAATATTTACTCGCAAATGCATTACTGTAACAATACTTACTTAGTTTTTTAAGTTTTCGTAACAGCTTCCGTGTTATCGTTTTCAAAAGCTTCCAAAATGTCGCTCACGGCGTAATTATAGAGCAGCGCGGCGCAGCAGGTCGCCCGGCTCCGCTGCGCATAAAAGCGTAGGTAATTGCTTTTACATCCAAAGGTTATTGTAGAATAAACCATATGGTGCAGGCAAGCTTCTGTTTATTTAGCATAAAAATTATCGGTACAAAATAATTACCACAGAATATTAAGGGTACTAGTCGTATTACTGGATTTGAACACATCATAAAAAAAAAAACATAAAACGCTTTCTACACTCATAGCCCCACAGTAGGATTTTCTCCTGTGTCGTGGACACACAAGACGTATACACAAACACCCAGACCCAGAACAGAAATCTAAACTCATCATTCAGATGTCTGTCTGGCCGGGGATCGAACCCGGGACCCATTGCATGTCAGACCGGTATAGTGACCGCTCCGCCACGCGGGTCGTCAAAAATAATAACATCAATAATAATAATTTTGTACATATTAATTAATGATAAACATCTTATAAACATAACTATGGTCTGTAAAGTTGAATAACTGATACTCACGGATCTCCTCTCAAATTCAATCGACTTTGAAAGCCTTGGCGCATCACTCACTCACATGCAAAATATAATATATGTAGTTAATGCATATGTTGAAAATTTCATTTGAT
>MOOZ01000925.1:298561-316311 GCA_002930495.1 Cecropterus lyciades | reverse complement strand
ATGCCCGTGCCCTGCGTAATCGTAGGTAAGTAGGTCCTTTGAAATAAAATAAATAACAATTTAATTTCTTCAATGCTGTTGTAGGATATGCCACTGGCCGATCCAGAGAAGAGGATGCTAGACTTTAGACCCTCCTTCCTCGAAACTTAAATGCAACTAGGTGTTTCAGTTCAGCCGACCCACGACGAAATTTCGTTCAAAATCTTCCTCTAGCTTCTATTATCATATTATATTATAGCTTCTATACTGATATTAAGGGACAACCTCGGGTAACTACCATTGGTTACACGAGTTTGTCGATTAATATCTAACCGAAGATTAAAAATACAATAAGAATACTTACCTACCTACCTACTAAACCAAGATTGTTTATACCTACATGAATGAATTGCAGTGACAACTTTATTCTAGTCTCCATTGATCTGTCTCCATTGAGCCTTTTAAAATACTGAAACTAGGCACCTTCAATTAGGTATTACCCAAAGATCCTAAATGTTATTATCATTCATGGGTTTTGGATTTATTAATGGCAGAAAGCACAAATATAAACACGTTTTAAAAACGTACTTTTAAATTGAATGATTATATTTTAATGAAAATTGGTTTTAAATGAAATACCGGTAATGGTTTTACATAAAAATTATAAACAATTTTTCATCAGATCTATTAATATTAGAAGTGCAAAGTAGCTTATTGTTTTATGATTAAATTGACTGGATGTTTATACCTACCCAGTTTCATTTTTACACTACTATATAGGTAATCCGAATCGTATCATGTTTAATGTTAAGTATTATAGCTACGTTATCGCATAAAAACTGTTGCACTATGTTAAAAATGCGTCTTTATTATTCTTACAGCAAACGAGCACAACACGAGCTCATGAAATGAAGGATGCGGCCGCGGTTGCGACAGGAAACCGCAAACTATCCACCTAAATAACTCCGTCGGATCGGTACAACAGACCGATACCTACCTTTTGTTTTTATTTAAAAAACGTGTAGGGAGCCAGATTAAAGTCATCATCAGACCATAATGACTTGAACAGATGAGATTGACACATACCTATACTTAACATTGCTGTGCAGGGTGGGGTAAAATGCATTTTTTTCAGCGTACCGAAGTATGTAGGTGTCGTAGGTGATAATATCTGTGACTGAGAATTTCTCGTCTACATATACGTACATATTATATTGAGTTAGCTACAGATGTATGATGAAGCGACGTTACTGTACAGAAAAGGTAACTGTTGCCGCATGGGTTCTCTCACAATACAAATAAGCTTTGGAAAAACTTTTTACATAGGTACCTTCCTACGCACCTAGTTAATGCACAGAGGTATCAATATCCACTCAAGACTTAAATATACATAGAACCAAGAACACAAATGTTGGTAAATTAATATTTAATTGGGTATTTATGATCACAGATTTAAATGAGTTGTTATAACTCATCCTATTGTCATTAAGCTATAGTAGTAGTACAAAATGAGCTTTCGCCGCATTTATCTCTACGTAAAGGCAGTATTTGCGTCGCTGTGTCCTGGCAAGCAATAAATAGAAAAAACATTAAACGTTAAACGTCCGCAGAAGACACAACTCATTTGTAATTGGTTTCAGGATTAATACCTTAGGACTTTTAGATTGCTCCACACTGAACTAGCATATCCTGTTTTGTGGATGCTATCAACATGCAGTAAGGATAGAAATCTACCTAGATGTTCCTATAACCGACCGGGTCGAATTCCAATCATTACAAACCGGCATGGTGAACACTGCACCATGACCTATAGCTCTTACCCGCTATCTATGGGCAAATTGAACAATGAGAAGGCCTTTTTTCTTGTTCTCGAGAGGAAAAACCTAAAAAAAGGTACCCAACCCTGTGGAAGCGACGCCAGGTTATATGGGATTTTTACCACACTGCAACCCTCTCAGTGGCCATCCTCGGCGCTGCGAAAAGGACTCCGGGATGGAATGCAATCGTAGTCTTTTGAGCGCATTGCACCGTCGGGCCCACCGCACCGTCTGGTCTTTACGACGGTATGCGACAACACATAACGCCGTCCTATCCGTAACGGGTCACCTAGCTGGACAATTTGAGTGCCCACTCTTGCCAACCGCAACCCTGGAAGCCGCCTTTTAGTCGCCTCTTGTGACATACAAAGGATACCCTTGCCCTATGCTGATTCTGGAACTACAGTGACGAATGACAAGGCCTGCTAATATCATTGGGTTGGAAATAGCATACTACTACAATAATTGTAAAAAGATGTTTTCAAGAAATTTTTATTCATTACAATGAGTAAAAATTTTTAACAAGTTACTAGTCAATGATGGGCTACATACTATTTAGTATGTTAGATTTCACTTGAACTATATCGACAATACTAATGAAATGGTAAAAAAGGCAGTGCAAGTTCCGTTCCAAGGAGCCTTTTTTAAAATATTGTAATTTTTATTTATTAAAATAGTATTTTTAGAAACTAAATAATTTAACCAAATTCAAATGGAATGTGGATATGTTTACATCGATCTTGTTAGACAAAAATCTAATATGAATATCCGACAGTAAGTCTTTTGTGACGCTTTGGCCTCTTCAACCGTGTGCAGTGTTCATAATACTTGTAAGGTGGCTAAATAAGTTCAATGCGACATTCCAGTCTGTAATTTAATATATAATAAAAATAAAGCTAATAATATTTATAATTGTTTTATAACTATCAATTTTAAGTCAATTTTTATATTTATCAAACTAAAATTATTTCATTACATATATCTTAAAAATGTTTCAGTTTATTTTGATCAACATACAATGCTTGTTCACTCTCAAAATTAATATTACCAACCAACCAAAAAAATCTCTTTATATTATGGATTCTGTAGTACATTTTTATTCTGTGGCATTAAACAGAAATTTATATTCTTTGAGTTTGAAAAACTATATAGTAGAGATGTGACAATTAATAAAAAAATAATTGATTATTAATCGATTTTTATTTTTTCGATGTTAATTGAATGGAACAAAATGTTTTGCCTAGAAGAAATAATCATTTTGCGAAAAGCACAAGATGATTACACGTAATTATTATTATGACAATTCTAAAGTGCACATATTGTGCTTAGCGTTTTAAAAGTTAAATATATAATAGCCATTCCATGTAAACAATGTACTAAGATCCTCCTTAACACATATACTCACAAGCTTAACTTCGACCTTTATGTACACTTTAATCGAAACTCATATATTTTTTAAACAATTAGTAGATAAAAATTTTAATTTTAATAGAAATACCACATTTTGTGGCCACATTTTGATAGCGCAAGGTTTCGTATAAATTTATTTTTCTATAGGCTTGAAGTAACAAATGAGCATAACAAACGAGCCACCTGATGGCAAGTGGTCACTGCCGGCCAAGAATATTTGTAACCAGCTTCATAGAGAACACGGGTTTCACCTGGAGTCAATTACAGATACCTTGCTACTCCTGAGGAGTGAGATAGTCGCCTCATGCATAAGAATAATAGTTACGCTATAAAAACGTTAGAAACAGTTGGTTGAGCTTCTTTAGTCAAACCATACTCGTTATATCATCGGGCACCTATTGGTATAATTAAATTTTATATGGTTTTAACACAATGATTTTAAAGAATTTTCATAGTGTAACAATTTAGTTATAAGTCTACATATCTCTTGAACGTAGAACTAAAATTATGAAAATGTGAGCATTGCAAGTACCTAAGACAAGTTGCTGGTACAGGTAAGTGAGCACTTTTTTGTCTGTGGTGGATAAAAAAATCACACACAACGCTGTTTAGAAAAAAAAAAAAAAATTAAAAGTTCGGTTACGAAAAGACGATAATCGATTAACATATAAATCGATTAAATTTCACGTCATGTCACCTGTAAAATGTCAAAACTGTCAGACTGTTTTTTATTAGACATTTGTCTATTTGCACTGCACTATTTATGTATTATTTGAGTCAAATCCGATTGATAATGAATTATACGCTTTAACTTCAAAATATCAGTCCAAAATTGATACGGCTTGCTGTGTAAACAAACCATGGATAAGTATAACAAACCGAGTCTGCCTAGCCCGCGATGTGTTGTCGAAGACCTGTCTACGCTTATTATCGACGAATTAAAGGAACCTTTAAAATTTTCAATTGGAGATGAAACTTTACGTGATGCATACAATAGTTACTTGAATTACAAGCAGTTAAAAAATGATATTTATGAACAACAAGAATTAAATACCACACTAGAAGCACTGAATAAACAATTAATGGACAACATAGAAAGTATGAAAAAACAGCAAAGTGCTAATGAATAAAATCGTTTTATTATAAGCAAAACATGTCGTTTTTAATACCCTGAAAACTAACCGATGCTGTATATGTCACTATAATTATAATTGTGTTGTACATTATTAGAACTGTTGCTTTTTAAAAAAAATAAGACATACTAGGTGGTAGAACCAATGTAGTTTGATTTCGGCGGTACCACAGCCACACCTATTTAAGCGTGAATCAGTTTTTGCATTTTCGTCAAAGTGTGTGGTTGTCAGTGACTGCTGACCGACAGTGGTTGTACTTTCAGGTGGACTGCATGCTCGTTAGTTACTTCTATGTGATAAAAAAAGCATCAAGACGGCAAATGGTGATTAGAAATAACATATTAACGTCCAAATTGTTGCCTCTGATGAGTTTATTGAGATAGGACTGATGATCTATTCTACCGTTGTATAAGTAGGTAATTTTTGGATACCCATAACATTATAGGTTAAATCTTAACACTAATGTTAAAAAAACAGAATAAGACGTAATATATAAGAAATATTTATTTTATTACACTTCCTAATTTAACAAGCTCTTCCCGGGACACTAAACCCATATGGTGCAAACAGACTAAAGCAGCACTTTGTTCAGCAAACTTCTTGTTCTTCTCCCAAAATGTTGAAGTATATTTTTTGCCTTCAAAGGATAGAATTGTACGAAACAATTTTTCGACTTGTTGCGTTTCATATGTGGGTAATTTGCACCCATTCTTGCCTGCCCAAGCATGGAGTTGGGATTTTGGTAAACTTAAGTCATTGAAATTTGCCCGAATGAAACAAACCTGAAAAATAGATTATTAAATGTTACAATACATTTCGTATTTAAAAATCTTTGCAACTCCAAAAACCAACAAGAACAGAAGCTATAAATAAATAACAAATAACTATTGGCAAGAATCAATGTAAAGAGAAAGTAGTTATTTTACTGTTGTGTATTTTTCAAATTTTATAGAATACAACTATGGCTTCTATAAAAAATTCAGTTATAAGAAGCCACTTAATATATTTTTTATGGCGTTATATTTATAAAATAAATGTTCTTAATGATCATAACACTGATATCTCTCAATATGAATATTTTATTGAATAGATCAGTGCTTACTTTCATTTGCTCTACACCATCTAGGTTTGTATCTTCAATTTTAGTTCTTTTGTTTGGTGGTTCCAATTCATCAGGAGTTACTTGCCACCTTCCTTGTATTCCCAGATTTTGATATTCAGCTTGCTTTTTCCTACAATACTCATCCAAGTCCCATATAGCACTGAAACACAAATATAAATAAATTCAATTGTATGTTTTTTCATTCTTCATTTATATATTCAATATCTATATTAAATAATAACAAACCATATTTGTTCCATTGTTTGACTTTCTAAGAATTTTCGACCTCTAGGTGTCTCTTGCAACTCTCTAAGTATATTCTGGATGCAGTACTTTGTATTAGATGGTGAATTATCATAATCAACTGCAATTTTAAGATAATCAGTGATAACAGTATCCATAGGTAATAGACCATTTTTTCTAAAAATAGAACAATTCCATTCAGCTGCCCTTGCCAGCATGACACTGGTGCAACCAGTCATTTCCTTAAATTTATAAATGTCACTGTGTTTTTCTATTTCTTTAGAACCCCCACTGAAAAGTGAAGTTGGAAGTTTAAAAATTTTGCATTTCTAAAGCAGGTGATAAAATGTAATGATGATGATGATCAATGCTATGTATGATTGAAATTTTAATTCTGTCAATCAAAACTAGAGTATGAAATTTAAACAAATGATTATGAAGTGATTAGTTTTATCATAACAACTATGTGTAATCAACTCAATCATGGTCTGGTAACTAATTGCTCCAATTTTTATGTTTAAGAATGAATTGGCATTGGGGTAGTTTAATCAAACTATCATGACACTGGGGACCAGTGTAATGCATTTTGATAATAATAGATGCAAGTTTTTTTTACATTTTACTCAATTTTGACAAGTCAAGGAGAATTCCATTTTTATTTTATACATTACTTTCAAATTGAATGTTTATTATTAATGTCTTGTTGTCAATATGTTGTATAATATCAATGTAAATGTAATATGTGATGTCTTTGGATTGTAAACTGTGGACCTACAAGTTGATGCCCTGGACTTTCAATGATTACTAGAAGGCATAAATAGAGTTACTTACTTGGCAATGACTGGTATAGGAACTCTCTCAGCTACATACTTGATAATATCTGCATGTACAGCATGTTGTGGTCTCTCATTCCTTGTTCGACCATGAATGCCAATAGCAATAATACCTGAACTGATCAGTTTATTTACAACTTTCAGAGTTTCTTCTGGTGTTGGAAGTATCCTTATTTTACATGTTACAGGTATTGAAATATTGTCAACTAGAGTCTTAAGTATATTATATGCTTTATCCGGCTGTTCGAGAAGTGCTACCCCCATACCTCCTTTGATGGAGAATTCTTTAGGGCAACCCATGTTAATGTCTATAGCGGCTACATCATTTTCCCTGCAAACATGGTGTATATAAATATTTTTACAATAAGTAGAATATTTTTTTCTCTAAACATATCTTTTTTTTATAATAGAAGCAACTGAGGGTAAGTGCCCACTGCAGGCCATGAACATGTGTAATCAATGTTAAATTAGACTGGAGTCCAACCTAAGGTTGGCCACAGATGTTACTAGCACTGAAGACTAAGGGATACTTATCACATCCTACTTACCAGAGGCATTCCAGCCCTTGCCACATTCTACAAACACTGCTGTTATTAGACCGAAATAGGTGTGGTGATGATACCACTAGGGTCAAGCTACAAAAGCTTCCATAACCTTGATAAACCTAATAAACTTACACCATTTTGGCCACTCTAAGAGCTCTTTCTGCACTGCAAGTACCAAGTTGTAACACAACCCTTTCCTTTTCTTCATTACACGTACGAAAAACTATTGTACCATCTGTCTGATCAACGAAATCCACCGTTTTGAGAATATCTGTAAATAAGTATAACTTTACAACCGGTTATTAATTTAAACAGTAACATGATATAATGTATTAAGAATTACACAAGTTACCATTATATCTACGTTTTGAGCGTAGAAATTTCCAGTCTATCAGCTCCTCCGTGTACACAATATCAGCTCCATACCGAAGAGCCAGGAGTCGCATCGGTAAAGTACCAATACGGACCATAGGTGCCAGTATTATTTTATTTTCATAGAACATCTTGTTTCGAATTGATTCTTATTAATTTAAATAGAATATTATACTTAATTATATGTTATTAACATCGAAGATAAAAGCTTTAAATATGTCAAAATCACATTGTTGATAAGAAGTTGATATTGACAGTCTGACAATTATCTGTCAGTTCATCAACAAGCTTTTTTTGTACTCATAGGGTCCGCGCACATTATCCATCCGCGACAAGAGTGGGAGATCGAACTTTTCAGCCAAGCGATATATGAGCCTATAAAGGACGGCGATATGTTTGCTCATACCGTCGTGAACAACAAACGATACGGCGGGCCCAGCCGCTCACCTGGGTCAAGCCCGATGAGACAACGCGCTCAAAGGACTCAAGTTGCGTTCCGTTGGAGATTCCGGAGATTCCGCAGCGCCGAGGACGGCCACAAAGGGAGTTTTAGTACACTAAACATCCCCACGTTACCCGGCGTTGCTCCCATGACGTCTGATACGTTTTGAAGGTTTCTCCACAAGTATTAGAAAATAAATAAAACAATAAGTAGTAAAAAAATAGTGGTTCATGCTTATCGAGTTGGCCCAACAGTACATTGGTAAACAAACTCTGTGAAGAAAATTAGCTCTTGCCACTTTATTTCTACAGCAAGATCTACTAGTCGGCGAGTAAATATGTATA
Source organism: Cecropterus lyciades (assembly GCA_002930495.1). Taxonomy (NCBI): domain Eukaryota; kingdom Metazoa; phylum Arthropoda; class Insecta; order Lepidoptera; family Hesperiidae; genus Cecropterus; species Cecropterus lyciades. The sequence continues at coordinate 308,091 of MOOZ01000925.1, read as the reverse complement.
TTAGTGTAGCGTAGTGTAAATACATTATGCGCATATATTCCAATTTATATTAATGTGTTATTATTGAAATAAACACATAATAACGTAATTATAAGTTATAATCTATACAATAACCAAACCCTATGTCGACGTAAACGTAAAAGCGGTAAAAGTCTGCCGATGTCGTCATTATCGTTCTTGGGGATCGCCTACATTACGCCATACAAGTTTTGAAGCGTCTTAGACTTCAGTATATATTTGCAATATTTTATGTTTTTGTCATTTTAATTATGAATTTGCAACAGTAAAAAATAATGTACAATTGAAATTAGTTTGTATAAATACTTTCTTTCGAGTTTAAATCGATTCATCTGGTAAAAAAAAACGATTCTTCAATTAATCGATCATAGATCACATCCCTAGGCAGCCATTTGTATCACTTTCTTGAAAAAGATGACCGCGAATTAATAAAGTTAGGTTTGATGGCGCCAAGCCAAAGCGTAAAAACATTTCACATTCATTCGTATCACATTCTTTTGGTGTCACTGTCTGGACAGCCGCGATTTATTAAAGTTAGGCTTAAAGGCACCAGGTCGAAGCCGCAAAAACATTTTAAGTAAAAAAAAGTGTCACCGTCAGATGAACTCCGATTTGTCAAGGCTGTCAAAGCAATATTGACGTTTTTTTCTCTGAAAAACCAAATTTCATCCCATTTGGCCATTTCAGCTGTTATTCTGCTGTGATATAATTGAATTCGTCTATATTGCATGTTAATTACAGACATGAAACCAACAGTCGCAGCTGATGAGATGTTTCCGGAAGGAGTTGGACCGTACATGGATTTAGAAGAGGTTTAGATTTATTTTCATTTTCATGTAGAATAAACAAAGGGGTTTATAAATAATTTTGTTGTACACCGCTGCAATGCCTATCCGTTTTTTCTTCGAACATATTAAACAAAGCGTTTACGTAATTCCGAGTAGATTTACATTTATTTTTGTAAATGTATATTTATTTTTTGACTAGAATGCTAAAAAAATAAAGATCTTTCTTTAAAGCTTAAAAGTATTTAAAAGGTATGGTCTTTCTTGTTTAGGCTGGTGGTGCATCTAACCTTCTTATGGATTTAGCGGCAAATGAGAAAGCAGTCCATGCAGACTTCTTTAATGGTGAGAGACTTAATATTTTTAATATTATTGTATTGAAGGTGGTAGTGCTCATACTGGTATGATTCAAAAGCATCACTGCCACATATATATATATAATAACAGCAGTGTTAAGTGCTGCTATATTCTGATTACAAGGGTGTGGTGAGGGAGAGGTATTTTTTAGAAGGTAGAAGGCTTTCAACTTGGTTTTTGGGGATAGCTATGAATCTGTGATTGACCTAAAAAAATCCTGTTTTATAAAAACAGTCATTATACAAAATGGATTTGTTGATCATTTCTGATAGAATAATATGTATGTGTATTATGATGAACAATTTTTGAAGTATTGTGTCTTTTACAGATTTTGATGACCTTTTCGATGATGAAGATTTAAAGTGATTCAACTGATAGATGAGTAAATGAAATATCTTCAAATGTTTTAAATTACACTAAACTTGTGATAAGTAAATATAATGTAGGATTAATTTGTTTTCTCTAATTATAACCTTATTTTGAAATTTGTTTCTTTTATTTCTCATATACTTAATATAAGAAATTTACTTTATTTAATAATAAGCTCAAAAAATATTCAATTCTAGCATCCTACAGCTGGGGAGAGGCCCATACCTAGCAGTGGGAGATAGTTTCAATGCTTTATTGTAACCAACCCTGCTATCAAATTTAGTGGTGATAAAAATGAGTGATGTGACATTATAAATAGATGCTATGTTAAAATATACTTTTTTAGGATATCTCCAGAACAAATTATTGAATTATAACCACCAAATGTTTTGAATAAAGTACACTATTTACGCACGCTTTCAGAAATATTGAATGAAACATTAAAATGCCTTGTCTTTCATCGGGCAACAAAAAATAAATGTGAAATCTTTTTCTCTCAAGTTACACAAGTCTAAGATATCCATGCAAATACAAATTTCAGCATGGCTGATGTTTTAGAATGTACAACTTATAAAAAATATGCACCTAAATGTTGTTAACAATGGAAACCTCCTCATGACTATTTTAATAAGCGTGCAAGGGGTGCAAAAATTTATAAACTTATGAGGGAAAAATGTAGTCGTCAAGTCTGTCACTTTTGGAAAAGAAACTTGTCTCACACCCGCCGCTCGCCTTGTTTTCGATAATATTAAAATTACTTTCGGTAATACACTCCTAAACGGGTACTCTGTAGATTGATTGCCAGAGTCAACATAAGTTAAATAGCCATGTAAACAAAAGAAACGACATTATTATAAACACATTATTTATTTCATAATATTTGCCTCAACAACACAAGTTACATTGCACTGAAGGCTTTCATCATTCATTGTCTATTATGTAAGATTTAAGTAACAATTTTGTGTGGCGTTTAAAATAAGGAAGCATAGTAATAATGCCATACTGGCTAATAAATCAACAACAAATTTTCACCATACACTATTGTAAAATAAAATATCGTCTTACATGTGTATAATGCATTATGCACAAGGACCGAAAACAGAGATCACATTATCAACCTGTCCTGTAAATTTTGTGAATAATACTAGTGGCGCGTGGCGCGCGTCGATAGTCGCTACACGTCTACGTCACTACTGTCTTCACTATATTCGTTGGCGTCACCATCATCTTGATCTTCTTCAACGTCTTGCTCGCCTAGTGTGTCGTCTTCTTCATCCTCGCCCTCATTTATATCTTCTTCTTCAAGGATGTTGGATAGCGAAGTATTGACTCCTCGACCCATCTCTAAAATAAAATAGTAATGCATAAAAATATTAAAAAATCCTATATTGAAATACCTATATAAGTTTCTTGATATTTGGTAAATGTATCAATTCAGGTAAAAAAAATGGCGATAAGGTGACGGTGACCTACTTAATAAGAAATGTGCCTTATTGACTTATAGCATATTTTCCCCACTAAGAGTCTTTAGTAATCTCTTGATTTTGTTCTATGGTTAGGCATTTTATTATTATTTATGCTAGGACAGCATTTTATGAGGATGCAGCTGGGCCGACCATAGATTAAAGCGATTATCAGTGCTCCACACAACGTGGTTCCCATTGAACCTAATTATCTTAGTATGTATTTATAAAAAGATGTAAGTAATTTTGTTAGACCTTCACCATGACGATTTTCTGTTAAGATTTGAACATTTTATTTTGCGTAGGTCAGCCGTAATCCAGGCGCAAATTTCGTTAATAATTTTCTACCAGTCTCTAACTTGTAAAATGCTTTAGAGAGTTCCTTCATGAAATGTTGTAAACGTCGGCACCGTTCCGAACCCCGCCCAAACACGTGAAAAATATATATCTTTAAAAAAAAATTCTCGATTGAAAATTTATCATGTTATAGTTAGTCCAATATGTTGAAGAAAAAAATATTGTCAGCTGATCGTTAACCCTTTAACCGCCCGACTCGATCACTTGTCGTGCCTCCAGCGCCCGGCATAGTGAATCGAAAAATAAATACCTACACCAAAGTGGGACGTACAACACTTAGCTTTTTCAAGGTCGATATTTCGTTCATCGATATCGTAATAATGATTAACTAACATCTATGTACATACTACTTACCCTTCAAAATTATAAATTATTTTAAAGCGGATAATCTAGTATAACAAGAAGTTTTTAAGATTTGAACGATTTATTAATTGATATTTCAGCTACTGTCAACTACTTTCCGCACAATTAAATCAATCTAAACATAAACTTTGCCATTTTTTAGTCAATATAAAGTAACAAGTTAATACGTAAATTCATCTTTCTCCCAGTAACAACAGGTAATTACGAACAGGTAAATCAAAAAATCTTATAACTCTTAAGTGTTAAGTTAAATATAAAACTACGTGTATAAGCACGACACTGATAAAAAAAAATAGATTTCTATTCCGAATAGTAAATTCTATTTTGATTTATATTGATATTTTGACGATACAGGCATTGCACATCAATACAATTTTCTTAAAATTTTGCTCGTAATTCATCTAGCTTTGAATATTATTTTTTGGATTTCTAAATTAAAAACTGTTTAAAACTCTTTATGATTGCTTCATTAAACTAATTTTAAAAATCTTTTCAATATAATACAGCGTATTTAAACAAAGAAAGAAAATTAAACTACCTGTGGTATTTGTTCGCATATATATATATGTATGTGACACAGGCGAAATGGGCCCGAAAATGTTTGTCCCATAAATGCGACATAAGCGGTTAAAGAGGTAAGTAGTGCATTATGCTGGAAACATCTACTGTCTATTTGCATGTATCAGCTAACCCCCGTATTGTTTCCCCCGGCGTATTATTAGCTGATATTTTCAAGATCATGTCCATAATAGGCATACGAATTTTCTTACAAGAGGAAACGACGTATTCAACAACGTAAGTTATATCTAATTCTGTTGTAGTATCGATGAAATCATTATTTTTACAGAAATTTTACAATTTATAAAAAAAAGAAATAAATTAATTAAAATATGTTATGATGAGTAAATCGATTAATATATGTAAGATCACGACACGTAGGGGCGCTATAAAAGTCAAGCGTAGAAATCTTTTCGGACGTAGTAGCTTCGTCCAATACAAACGGCAGTTCGCGTGGTATCCTAACGTAAATATATGCCTTTTTATCTTGGTAGTACCAGCAGACGTATATTCCACCGCTGTATGATTGGCTGACAATTTTTTTCATTAAGATATTGGGTTTAGTATAATTTGGCAAATATTCATTTGGGAGGAAATGACTAAAAACATTTTATTATTACGTGTTTGGGCGGCTACCAGTGCTCAACCGTCCCACAGACCCGTAGCTGACGTTCACAATGCTTCATGATGCAACTCATTAAAAAACTTTAGTAGTTATCAACCAGGATAACATGCTTATGAAAATCTGTCGACCATACGCGGGACTGCCATATCTAGCCTCGTGATGACACGTAAATCTAGTATCTCCGTCGCCGTTAGTGTGGATCCGTCGCCTAGTGCGGTACAGTGTAGTAATCAACAAAGCTGAATATTTTATCAAACATAATGATGCATATACAACTCACGTTCAACATAATATTCCAATGATTTTGGTACCATACTCTTAACTTTTTCGAGATCTTCTTCAGAACAGTCTCCTTTATCTAATCCTGAAATACAAAAAATGTTATTTGAGTCTTATTCATAATTTTCTCTCTTCACTGATTATTTATAATGTTAACGAAAAACACACGAAAAACAAACAAACAACGAGGATCCAAAACTACAATCTACCAAAAGGCCCATATGAACTACGTTCGCCCTAAAATTGTATAACTAGATTTTATAACGTGCAAAGGCAACGAAGGCTGTTAACGCACACCGTGAATTCTAATCACTATTAGGGTATTTTGCTCCAGAATTCTCGAGAAATTTCTCTTTAGTAGAGAAGGGGAAAAAACTTAACGCCTCCAGAACTCATATCAAATATAAAAATAAAAGGCATTTTAGTTTAAGCTGATTGTTTTGTTATAGAAAGTTTTATAGTTATCTAAATACTTATTACTAATTTTGTTGATTTCATTCAACTAATTATGTTTTTAACAAATGAAGACTGTAGTAAATTTTGAACGTGATAAATCTTTACTTTTTATATATATCAATCAAACAGTATAGATTGTTATTGAATTCCCGATTTGCCAGTTCCTGGTTTGACTCTCGAGGCACTTATTTCTGGCTAATAACACAGTGTTAAGTGCTGTCGTGTTCTGGTCTTAAGGTTGTGGAAAGGGAGAGAAAACTTACCTGAGGCATTCCCACTTTTTAATGAGGGATAACACAACACATCTGTGTGAGTAAACTCCAAAAAATTGAGAAACGAGAAATCTTGCTCTGGTGCCTTATCGTGTTCTGACACACTTTGTGGTATATTATTGTATTATTATTATAATTAAATTTACGGTATAATTAAGTATTATTCTTACCAAATAACAAGCCCATCCTTTTCAAGATGTCAATGTCATCATGAATTTGAAATCTTTTGTTGAAGTTAAACATATATTCTGTTCTGTAAATGTTATAAAATTATTGTATTAGACATACACTATTACCTAAATACATTGGCATACAAAAATAGTGAAAGCGTAAAGTATATTCTTAAGCATAAGCCCAGTAAGAAGTATAAACAACTAGTCACTATTCAGCAAATTGAATGTTCTGATAGAATAGATTTCTTAGTACATTAAGTTAATTAAGTTAACAAGTACACATTGCCATTTATAATGTGATTTTAAAATTATTAATGATGCAATTTGGAACACTGCATAAACTTTAGTTGTCTGTTTCATACTTGTAAATAGGTTTAAAGACAACTCCATACTATTTAGTAAGAGTCATGACAAATTGTATGTTATAAATTATATGATTTAAGAACTTAACAATCTATATTGTTAACTTTACTATTAAAGTTATAAGTATGTAGATGCAAAGGTACTGTGAATTATATAAGCGTAGTAATATAAGATTAACTATATTTTTGGTAATAATTGATATAATTAAGGAGGTGTTTATTAAGTACTGTACATATGGGGATATGAGAAAAATCTTATCTCACTGGAGGCTTGCTAGTACTGGTACTGACTTAGGATTACAGGACTTTTACAATCACATGAATTCAAAGTTTTACTTACTTGTCATTAGAAATACTACAATCAATCAAAGCTTTATCACTAGTATTTACAACTATGAATGGCAGATGTATAGCTGATGAAGGTGATGGTTTCACACCTTTACTTTCTGCCTCCTTATTTCTTTCTATTAGACTTTTGAATGAAATGTGCTAGAAACAAAATTTGTAAATCTTTACATTTTAAATAATATATTGATAATACATTATCAACAAATCTTTGCCAATAATACCTGTAAAATTAATTCTTGTAACTGTTGTGTCTTCTTCTGTATCTGCTCTATTTTTGTCTGTTTTTCCTTCTCTAAGGCTGTACATTCTTGTACTGAATTCGTTGGTAAACCGAGCCATCTAATTTCTTTTTTCTCCTTCGATATTATATTCATAGCCATTAATACATTGAGCGCATCATAAACTCTTCGGCGAATATTCTTTTGGTCGTATTGCTGCAAGGTTAAGTTTCTCTGAATTACATTTATACAAGGTTAAGTCAATTTACCCATCGAGTTAAGAAATAATGAATATATGCATTTTGATATCAACATTTATTCATCACTTCATTTTTATTCTGCAGAATGTAGTAACATTTAATAAAATTGTTATTTCTTTGTTAAAAGGATAAAGATAATATAAATCACATTTAAATTATAAAATCATGAATACTTTTTTAAGTTAAACAACATTGAAAATAATGATGTATTATACTTATCTAATTAACAATTATATATGTAGTTGCATGTACTAAATTTTGAATGAATATTTGCATGAATAATAAAAATTAATTTTATTTTCTTATTGAACAATTGTGAAGAAAGAATTAACATTGTTAAAAAAATTTAAACATTTTTGTTCTGTTTTGATTTTCAATTAAACCGATAAAAAAATTAAAAAGTACATGCAATTAACATATCATTATTTTTATAAAATTAATTGTAAATGACACATACTTGGCTATCTGCAGAACCATGCATCCCTGCTGCAAATTCCAGTACTAACTCATCAGCCACTTCATTGTAAGATGTAAAGCCCTTGTTTCTAACTTTTTCACAAACCTTCATAGAAAAATGCCTTAACCCTTTGCCAACCTTATCAGCATGTTTACGTCTTTTAGTAGTACTGGAAAAAGGAAAAAGAACATATTATATTTACGACCTGGAGAAAGAAGATTGCTGGCCTCGCTCGCAGAGTGTGCAATGTAACTATTGAGCAACAAAAGAAACGTATACAAAGTAGTAAATAAATTATAGGAATATAGTCTTTCAGATAACTTTTTACAAAAGGGAATTGACAATTGATATCCATAATGAAGTGGCGGGAAGTAACTGGATGTGGAGAGCCAAAGATTGGGCCCAGTGGCGCGCCTTGGAGATGTTTATGACCAGCAGTGCACTGATACTGGCTGATGGTGATGATGATATTCGAAAATAAATAATAAATTAAGAGTGTATAAATACAAAATAAGGTATCATGTTTTTTGTTTCTGCTCAGCATTTAAAATTAACAATTTGTGGCAGTAATGGCTGCCACATCACTCAGTATTAAGAGAATGAGCAACATACAAATTAAATTTATAAAAGAATCTTTATTTACTTACTATTCTGTAGGAGGATCATTATCAGAATCATGTCTTTTTCTGGATGCGTGTGACATTGTTGTTGACTGGTCTGTATTTATATCTGTATTAAAAACTTCAATATCTGTCTTTCCAACTATTGGCACTAGTTCAGGTAAAGTAGGAACAAAATTTAGCTCCACCGGATCTTGCTGAAATAAATGTTAATTAAAACTTATCATAAATGCTTGTTAAGATTGTTACAGGCTTCTTTAAGGTAAGAAATTATAGTACACTCATATGTAACCTCTCAACCCCATTCTCATTACAATTGTTCCTTTTTTAATACATCTTTTACATGAACCAGTTCTTTTAAAGGCATACACAGAGACGAATTTTTTTTATAAGAATGAAGTAGCAAACGAGTATGCATTCCACCGTTAGTGGCCATTGCCGCCCATGCACATCTGTTAGCAACTTTAGAGTAGACTCTATAGGTTCAAAGATATTATTGATCAAAGATGCGTTGCTACTCCCGAGGACTGCGATGGTCGCCTCATATATAAGTGAGCCGGCAATCACACCCTTCCACCAAAACGCGGGAACTGCTTCACGCTAGAAATAAATAAAACCAACCGATAGTAGTAGTAGTAGGGCGCATTAACAAATGTCATTCATGAGAAGTGGATTACAGCCTACAGTAGCCTGAACTCTATTGTCCCCAGGTAGTAAGAGGAGCACCAAAAGTGTAGCTAAATCTTATTTTTCCTCGAACAATTTCGTTCAATTTATTTTATTTGCAATGAAAGTTGATGATTTACGTTCGCTAAACCAAATGTCGATAAAATACAGTCTTGTTCTACTACAATCGAAAGCTAGGGTCGGCACTGATTACATTCAGCAATTTATAATATTTTTGGTCCGTCACACTTCGATGCGACATTCGACTTCATGCTTACTTTTCGATGACATTGTGAATGCTTAATACATATGAAGATCATATATATATAGAAATCACATACATATAACAACGTAGATATAGTCAGGAATAGATTGCTGTTTTTCAGCATTGCAAAAGGATATGTAAATATTTACATATTTTTTTCTTTATAAGTAAAAATAATAAATAAATGACACCATTTACACCCATACATCCAAAATAGGATTGTCTCTTGTGTCGTGGGTGCTATGGACACACAAATACC
>MOOZ01000925.1:278925-298506 GCA_002930495.1 Cecropterus lyciades | reverse complement strand
CAGAAATCTAAATTCATTATTCAGATATCTGTCTGGCCCTGCATTGAACTCAGAATACACTGTGTGTCAGACTTGTATGGTTATCACTCCTGTGTCCTCTCCATAGTATAAGGAAATACTGTCTGATCAATGCCTTTTTGGCTGCTACTGCTGGCAGATAATGCTTACAGCAATTGCAATAAACATGTACATAAAGATTAAATAAATATTGAGACAAAGATATGCGGACATATAGAGTTAATGCTAATAATATTTATACATATATCAAATAATATAAAATGCATTTACCTGATCTTCTACTTTTATGGACGTTGTATTGGGTGAGACTTTTTGCAAGCGAGTTAATGTGTCAACTGGCACCTGAACTAATTCTGAAACAGAATGAACACCAATATAATATCATGAGATTATAGTGATAAGTGTTAATATCAGTCCTAAATTGATGATATTATGAATATTTTCTTATTTTATTTATCTGTTGCAATAATTGGAATATTTAACTATTTATTAGATAAAATTTAAGAAATTTTCTGACCATAATATACTAATCAACATACATCTATATTAATTAACCATAGAAATTAAAAGAAATAATCAAAGTAGATTGCAATAAAATAGATAAAGCAAACAAACATACATAAGAACAACATTTAGTAACCATGTTTACTAAATGTTTTGCAGTATCCATTGTACCCCTTGGATCATGCATCATCTCTGAATAATGTGATATCTGAACTACTGTTGTCATAATCATAACTGACACAAGTGGTGTCTCCTTGTTTTGAACATTTGAGATTTCAAAAGACTCAAAATGAATGAATTAGCATTCATTTCATTTTATTTAGGCCCAGTGTAATTATGATGAGAAAAGAATTCTTATAAAAAAAATATTGTATTTATTTCATCTTTTAATATCATTAAGGAAGGTTATTTTATTTTAAACATAAAGAAAATATAGAAACACAAATTATAGGTTAATTTGTGTTTCTATATTTTCTATGAAAAATTTGCTTCTAATTTTCTCCTGTGTTCCTCTATACTACGAAAACTAGGCAGTGTCAGGAGGCATAAATGTTGCCCATCTAAATATAAATCTACCGAGTAGAAAATTTACATCAAATGGACTGCATATTAGTTTGCCACCATATAATAACGATGAATAAATTAATCAAAGTCACATTGATATTAGTTTACAATTGAAAAAACCAGAAATGATCTATAAACATAATCTTAAGAAATTCAGAGTATAATTTTATTAATTTAATTCACCTCCATTCTTTGATGCATAATATATTTATTTGAAAACCAGAAATAAACTAAATACCTATCTTACAAACATCTTTAATCTATACTAATATTATAAAGCTGAAGAGTTTGTTTGTTTGTTTGAACGCGCTAATCTCAGGAACTACTGGTCCAATTTGAAAAATTTTTCGGTGTTAGATAGCCCATTTATTGAGGAAGGCTATAGGCTATATATCATCGTTGAAACTTACGCGGGTGAATCCGCGGGGCGCAGCTAGTTTATTATAACATGAGTATATTTTTTTCACAATAGAAAGTAGTAGAGTTCAGGGATACATAAGTGCTACTCTAAACCTATCTACTACTCATTAAATGTTTATAACCAAATTATACAATTAATTTGAAATTACTTACTAGATGCACATTTAATTCCAGTGAGTGTTATTGGACGATACACTGGAGCCTGAAATTAAAAGAAAAAAATGACTTATATTAATGTAAAAGTTACTAATTTCAGATTGAGGAACCTCTAGAGTTGGAAAGTGTTTCTCCATTTTTTATAATAATATATTATAAAGTGGCAAATATATTTTATGCAGTCCAGATGTAAGTGAAGCCAATTATTATTTGTTAATCAATAAAATGTTTGTTAAAAACTGATGGAAAAGTAAGTGGCTACAGCAACCTGTGACTATTATCATAATTTGTATCGAAAGGGAATATTCTTGTCTTCAGAATTTAAATAATTTTTGGTATGATTTAATATTGTTACATGAGGCCCAGATCCATATTATACTACAATACCACGTGACCTACCCTAAAACAACTATATGTGTGTGTATACTAACATCATATAGTGTGTACATACTCCTTGTGACATTAACGTGATAGAATACCATGGTGGGACTGCTATGAAACAATAATCATACTTAACCCTAACCAGAATGCATGCACTGCAAAATTTTGATCAGCAGGTATATAAAATTGGTGCTTACAACACATCCGTTACTAACCTCAAAATCTACTTATTTGGATGCCTCTATCTCTTTCATCATAAAAAAAAATGTTGTACTTCCAAAACTGAAAGATGACTGCAATCATTGTATATCTTAAAGTTAATAATAAGCTTTGTTTCAAATGTAATGATTTACATTTCCAAAAATGAAGAGTTTAAGTTAGAGCAGTTGTAAGATAAGGTACTAGGGAATAAGTTGTCATAACAACAGCATTCCACTTCCTGGATTACATTTTAATTGATTGCTTCTCAATGGGCACGTCCAGTGAGATATGGCAGTAAACTGTTTACCTCTCAAAAGCTGACTAGTAGATGTAATGTAGGTCATTACACTAGTCTCTACAATAGTAAATTGTTAAAAAAATAAAACAATAATAATGTGTCTTAACTTTTATGCCTTTCAGCAAAGCCCAGACTCATCATGCATTTTTCATTATACATACTTAGCAAATGAACCTTTTTGACTAGTATGGTTGACATAATATTTTAATTCACCTGAGTTGATTGAAATTTGATCGAAAGAAAACTTATTGATAATTTCAATATTGACCTATGATATTCAATGTTTCTTTTTATACTTATAACTGCAATGTAAGTATGTTGTAAGTGTTCATTTTTAGTATAATGATTATGTTAAAATCATATTAAATCTTGTAAAAAATTAAAGAATAAAGGTATTCCTTTTTTTCTTAGGTATCTATTATCTTAGGTAACTGCAATCACTCATGCCAGTGTTATCAAAAAAGAGTTAATATATAATAAGCACTTCATTGAACATATGTATCACATTTTTAATAAATATATTAACTCTTATGATTAACCAATTATTATTACGTAAATAACATGTTAGCATATGGGTGAACAAATGAACATTCAAGAAAAAATTATTTGGTATTTTAGCCGAAAAGATTATATTTCGTCTTTATCTGTCGTCATGTTGATTTTTTTCTGTTTACTTGAAAATCACAATTTACTTACCTCGAAGTTTCCCTCTACAGATGTAGGCACCTTGTAAACTTTCAAAGGTTTCGGTTTTATTTTTATTTGCGCAAGAGATTGATTATTCGTATTTTGCACTACTTTAACCATTTGTGGCTGTCCTACAACAAGCAAAAACACGTAACAAATTATCTACCCATTTTCGAAACTGGCCATCTGGTTGATGTTAAACAATTGATATCATAATAGATAGAACAGTTTAATGTAAACAAACAGAATCTACTACGACCAGCTACGTTCAATAATGGATATAGCAGGAACCGACGCCTATATCAGAGTGATTTGTTAAAAACGAGAAACTAAGAATAATTACACCTTTGTCTACAAATGAAAGGAATTGTTGGAACGTAATAAAAAGGGAAAAATCAACGAAATCTAGCGTCACTTACTAACCATTGGCGTCATGTATAAGGAAATTTACTACACTAGTTTTCTGGGACATTTTCGGCGTAGTCCTCTCAATAGGGCATCCATTTACATATCTCACTAGACAACTCTATGAAATAAAGAAACAAAAATAAACTATATCAATCCAACTTGCATTACTTGAATGGTCAAAATGGCGACAACATATTTTTAAAAATGGACAAGTTTTAAAGGTCAGGCATTGCAATGGTGGACATTCTATAAAATAAACCACCTAAAAATTTACAGCTTCTGGCACTTTTTCAAAATATATAATCACTCTGATTATTAGAACACAAAGGCGGAAAATTAATCTACTACATGCACTGGAAGGTGGGCAACGACGAGCCAGCGCCGGTCTCAAAATTTACCAGCTGATTGGATGACGCTGTTCACGTGTACTCAAAACCTGAAACCCCCGCCGCGCCGGATTTAGTTCCGGAAAAGGCGCGAAATACACTTAGTAGTGACATCTGTCGAAAGTTCACTGGATAAATTTGACAGTTCTTTCGTCCATAGATTTTAATAGTTTTTTGATTTCGAATTTGAAAAAGATTAAGATAAATTTCAAGCTATGCCACGTATATGATAGAGTCGATGTCGAGTTTTGTTTGTAAAGATTTCCATTCTAAATATTTTTTAAAATAACAGCCGATTTAAATTTAGTAATTTAAAAGCCTAATATGTTTAAAGATTTAAATTTAACTAATGAAATCTTCATATATAATACTAAAAATTTCCAAAAAAATACCAGATTAAAAATGCTAATCCTAAGTAGTTGACAGATATTATAATAATAATTATACACTACGATATTTATTTCGAAATTAATACTTGACTTAAACAATCTAAATATTATATTATATAAGTATTCATTAAGAAATACGAACGTTGGTTGTAGAACTTCATTATTTTATTACTATTAAATTGCCGCCATACTTATGACATCATACTATAATGTGATAAGAGCTACGTATCACAGACATGCTTTTTACAAAATGCGTAATTCATAATCAACCATAACACTTAAATTTATGAATGTAGAGAGCATAACTCTATCGATGTTTGATACAATAATTGTCGGTAAATAATTATAGCAATATTGTTAAATTTAAAGTCAATGTTATTTAAGAACATATGTTGATAATAGTTAATTACATTTGGGTAGAAAATGATTTTATAGCAGGTGTAGATCAATAATCATTTCATGAAAATATTCTATTATTAAAGGCAAACATATAAGAAGCCGAGTATTCGATGAGCATTTAAAAAATATAAATGGTTATTGACATATTGAAATAAATGTCAAACATATGGAAATTTGACATTTAACAGTGATAGTTGTTTAGTTGAAAACTTTTGAAAGTAATTGAAAATTTGTTTTGTTTATTTGCGGCTTGTTTCTATTTTGAATTTTATTTCAAGAATTTGAATTGCTACTTTATGGCCTACAAATATTTAATAAGTTAAAAATAGAAAAAAATTAAAGCAAAAAAGAAAATATCCATTCCGCATCGACCGATCGAAGTCATTAATACAAATTAAGAAGATGTGGGTGGTTTATTTGTTATATTTGCTTATATCCTTGAACAATACTAGTTCGATAAATATAAGTGACTTAAATGTTCCACCTGAGCATATGGTGTATTTGTTTAACTCATTCCATAGTCTAGCAGAATCTTGTAAAGCGGACACTGAATGTCGGTTCAAGAATTATGTGGATAGAAAAGCTTGTTGGGGCTATGAAGCTAATTGTGATAGGAAGAAAGCATATCACATCAGGCCTCGTTGTCCTGGTGACCATCGGGGTTGGGTGAAGACCAAAGATGCACAATATGACACATTCTACACCCAAGCTGATTTCGGTTAGTGTTATTTATATATTTATTTATTCAAGTTTTATAACATTTTTGGAACGAAGTTCCTTATCACGCGTTGTGAAAGGAGGCTAGATGGAAAAAATTCTTACGAAAAGTTGTCACAACACTTTTTGCTATAGTAAGCTATTGTAAGCTGTGCGGCGTCGCATGTTTCTCTGTCTGTCTCTCTCTCTCTCTCTCTTATAGAAAGCATGCCAGATATTTTCATTTCTATTTCGCATTGAACAGTGTCGCGACGATTATTTTTTTTGAGTGTATACAGTTTTTTGTAAATAATAAAAAAAAAATAATAATAAAAATAATACAATAAAATTTTATTACAATTCCTTCACTAATTAATCAAAAGGAACTTCGTTCCATCCGGGTGTCCCTTGACACCTCTCAAATTTTTTTTTACTTAGAAGTTATTCTTGTTTCTCATATTTTATTTGAAATAATGTAGTATGATATTAATTTACTTCAGGATATATTAAAGAACAAATAGAAGACTTGATGGTGATGTGTGAAGCCACCTATCCCCATGATAGTTCTTTGGAATGCTCAAAGTATCTAAGGTTTGTTTTTTTTTTTAATCTTAATTTAATCTTTTTTCAAACATAATATTAGTATTGTGTCATTAGCATGAAAAGTATTGGTGATATTTTGAAATAATTGTTGTCAGTTTAGCTAATGGCTAAGAAGGATCTCTGTTCATTGCATTATTAATATGAATGAACTGTTATGATTTTATTTGTTAGTTAGTGTATTTATGAGTTCTACTCTGGACTAGAAACATAGAAAAATGTAACAATAGTATATTATCCTTAATTACAACGTGAAAATTGGGTTTAAAAAAAAAGTTTAAAGAGTTTCATGTCACATAAAAATGGAAATTTTCGTCAACCATTATTCACCCATTGCTGGGCACGAGTTACCTCTCTGAATGAAAGTTATTGCTGATCGCAGTGGACAAGACCAAATTGGTACATCACATACATTTGAGTTCTTTTTATCAAAAACTTTTGGCTTTGTATAATTTCCTTATAATATTTTTTTCAAGATTTGAATCTCAAATACCCAGATTTAGTGGCTAAATTAAAACCATTGCTATTCAGTACAAATTTTCAACAACTCCTTATTATTGCAGATTCTGTAGGGGGCGCAATATTTTACTGAATTTTACTGGTCTAGTGGGTCGTGGAGATAATTTACGATATAAGATGGATATCTTAGGACCTGGACAAATTGGTGAGTATTCTTAGTGACTTGTCAGTCACATTTAATGGTATTAGTGAGAGAGAAAGTATATATGATGGGAAAAGGAAAACGGTTTGTAACTTAAACATAAACGATTTCTACACTAATAGCCACACAGTAGGATTTTCTCCTGTGTCGTGGGTTCCATGGACACACAAAGACGAATACACAAATACCCAGAACAGAAATCTAAATTCATCATTCAGATGTCTGCCTGGCAGGGGATTGAACCCGGGACCCACTGTCGGACCAGTAGGGTGAACGCTCCACTATGTGGGTTGTCAATACTCATGTCTTATTCGGATTCTGCTTTTAATACAAGCATTATGCAAAGGGAAGTGTATTGCACTCTGCCTTATCGGAGAGCGTTGGTAGGGGATAGCATCATATTGTCTTTCATTGCTTTTAAAATTTGTATTAATAATATTTATAAGTTGTCATCTATCTACCTAGTGAACTGTAGATCTGTGTAATTTTTTAACGATTTTGTAAATATTTTTATATGTGTAACTGATTGATTCATTGTTTAATTTTCAGGTGGTTATTGTAATTTTTATGAAGAGAGGCTCAAAAAGGAAGCAGAACACATGAGTGCACTGCAGTCATGGGGCCCGGAGTTTATTCATTTTGTTAAAACTCCAAAGAGGCCAATTACTGATGGAATGTGTGATGTGGTTATTGAAAAGCCAACATACATTATGAAATTAGATGCAAGTATGTATTGTCAATATTATATTGAGAGTTGTGTAAAAAAATTGGATGTTTATGTAACAAAATCTTCGATCACTAATAGGTACCTATTAGTGATAGAACAAAATATGTAATAAAAAGCTGTGTGTATTGTTTTTTTTTCTTTTTTACTTTAAAAATAACGCAATCAGTATGCATTATTAATTATAAATATATGATTGTGCACCATGTGCAGCAGGCTTCTATGAAGTTATGAAGACAGCTTATTCAATAATTCACAAATTTCAAACAATTTGTTCAAAGAAAGTTAATATTTTTTTTTGTTGTCCTAGTAACAATCATACTAATCACTACTATGCATTTAAATGATAGGTAAACATTGTGTATGAAACACTTTCCGTAAAATTCTGTATGGTGCCCTTATTGTCAACAAGTTTGAGTCGAGAGATTTGAGTACTTTATAAAAATGTTTTTACATCTTTTTTTTCGCAGCGGTTAATATGTATCATCATTTCTGTGATTTCTTCAATTTGTATGCTTCACTGCACGTGAATTCAACACATCCATCTACATTTTCAAGAGATAATCACATATTGATCTGGGAAACTTTCACTTATGATTCTGCTTTTAAGGATGCATTTAAAGCATTTACCATTAATCCTATTTGGGATTTAAAGAAGTTCCGTGGCAAGGTAGCTTGTTTTAAAAATGCAGTATTTCCTTTATTACCACGGATGATTTTTGGCCTGTACTATAACACTCCTTTGGTAAGTAAAATTGAAATTTGACTAATAATTAGAAGCCATAACAATATACTGATTGCAAATATGCCAGAAATGCAGATTTTGATTCTAAAAATTCATCCTGGTTAAGCTTTCGATAATGTCACTCTCTGAAGTGATGTTGGGATTAGAACTGCAACTTGAAAACCTTTTAAAATTACATTAGGTAGCAGTAATCTCTCGTGTTTTCTTTGCATTTGCAGAAAGCATTGCCATTATAATGTAATCAGTAATACCTTAGCCTATAGGACTCCTATTCAATGGAGTCAGAGAGAAATGTCTGTGGCAGGTGGGTTGCTTGCATGACAGCTGCTTCCTCTAAACAAAACAAAAAAAAAACACTATCTGCACTCATAGCCACACATGATTTTCTCCTGAGTTATGGGAGCCATGGACACACATAAATACGAATACACAAACACCCATACCCAGAACCGACATCCAAATTTATCATTTAGATGTCTGCGATGATGAGATGAGATTTAGGCTGGGGATCGAACCCGAGACCCTCTGGGTGTCAGACCGGTATGGCGACCGCTCCGCCAAGCGGGTCGTTAAAAAATATAAAATTTATCATCTTTACACCTTTTCATGAATTATTTCCTTTTTTCAGATTTATGGTTGCGAAAGGAGTGGTTTGTTTCATGCATTTTCGAAACATATATTACATTCATTGAATATAAAACTTCAGATTCGAACCAATGATAAAGTAAGGGTAACCTTGCTTTCAAGAGGAACTACATATAGGTCTATAATAAACGAACAGCAAATTGTAGAGGCTTTGTTAAAAATAAAAGGATATTATGTGCAGAGAGTTGTGTATGACAAGAGTATCCCTTTCACAAAGCAACTGGAGATAACTCATAATTCAGATATCTTGATTGGAATGCACGGTGCAGGGTTGACACATCTCATGTTCTTACCTGATTGGGCGGCCGTATTTGAAGTGTAAGTACAAAACTTCGTTATGTATTTCATATCTCATTTACTTTTCTTCGTGCTTTTTTACTATCAGTCGTTTTAGACTCCTCGTATAAGCCGATACGTTGTATGCTTATTGGCGTGTAGGGTGCTGCTTCCATTAGATCCAACCCCTTATTTATGAAGCCGTTTAGTTTATTATTAGTCGAAAATATCACGCCGATTTTTAGCGCCGATCTATGGTTTCTGCAATTGTAAATTGCTCCACATTTACTGATTGAAAACAATTTATAATTAAAATCAGTAGGTCTAAAAGTATAAATATAGGCTATATTGACGACCCACGAGATGGAGCGGTCAACATGCCGGTCTGACACGCAGTGGGTCTCGGGTTCGATCCCCGGCTAGACAGACATCTGAATGGTGAGTTTAGATTTCTGTTCTGGGTGTGGGTGTTTGTGTATTCGTGTTGTGTATCCATGGTACCCACGACACAGGAGCAAATCCTATTGTGGGGCTATGAGTGTAGAAAGCGTTTATGATATATTTTGTATTTAACGTTTAAAAAAATATATTTAAGAAATTTACTCAGTGGTAAAACCAGTGTAGTTTGACCAGGGAGGTACAGCTACAATTATTTCTAGCGTGAAGCAGTTCTTGCATTTCAGTGGAAGGGTGTGGGTGCTGCCTACTTATATATGAGGCGACCACCTTAGTCCTTGGGATTAGCAACGCATCTGTGATCAACTTCAGATGTTCTATATTAAGTTAAACTTACAGATATCCATGGGCGGGCAGTAACCACTTACGACCATGTAGACTGCATTCTCGCTTGCTACGTCATTTAATAAAAAATACTATGTATATTTAATAATATGTATGTTTTTTGTATTTTCAGTTACAATTGTGAGGATCCTAATTGCTATTCTGACCTTGCGCGACTCCGAGGGCTTAAGTACGTGACGTGGGAGGACAAATCAAAACTAGAGGCACAAGATGAGGTGAATATTTCATATAATGTATTAGAAAATCTGACCAATTTATTTAAATGCTTCTTTAAGTCATCCATAAATATAATGATATAGTTTGACCAATTTAGGACATGTTATTAATAGAAAAATTGTCTGGCATTAATAGTTAGTTATTTTCTTCGAATCTTTTTTATATTTACAAATGTACACCGAATACGAGTCGCTAAAAATCTTGAGTAGATTTTTATTGTAGAATTCCTATACTACTACAATAAAGTTAGGCTCTTAATTTTCAATTGTTTTGAAAAGTAGTAAAAAGCAAGTGGAAAGATAAATACTCTTATTTTTCAGGGACACGGGCCTGGAGGTGTATCCCACGCTAAATTTACAAATTACTCCTTTGATGTTAAAGAGTTTTTGAGGCTAGTAGAAAAGTGTGCGGCGTATGTACGAGGACGACAGGACTTTAAGAACTACGTTGCCGCGTCGCTTCTGAAACAGGCACACGAAGAATTGTAAGACAGGAATCAGGGATGTTATGGATATGAAATTTCAGATCTGGATATGGATACGGATATAGGAATATAACCGAATATAATACACCGATAATGGATATGTAATTATGTCGGATTATCCGTTAGTTTCGAATAGTTTCGTTTACGGATATTACATTTTTAAGGAATTTTAAAACTAAAATAGGTAATACTTTGGTTTTATTTCTGTTATAATTTGCTATATCAATCAGTCATATCAGTTATAATATAGCTACCTAATCGATTTTAAGTGTTATTAACTAAAAGTAAAAATTGTTTCGAGACATATCCGAAATTAACCGAAACTTTTATATCGGATACGGTTAAGGTCACGGATAAAATTTTTATCGTGGATATCCGATAGTTTCGGTTACGGTTACGGAACTCCATAACATCCCTGACAGATATAGGTTGCCGTATCCCCGACAAGGGCGAAGTTCCTTAATCATAAAAAATAGCAATATTGATAAAATGTAATTCAATAATATAATTCATTTATATTCATTTTCACGACCCGCGTGGCGGAGTGGTCACCATGCCGGTCTGACGCGCAGTGGGTTCCGAGTTCGATCCCCGCCAGACAGACATCTGAATGATGAATTTAAATTTCTTTTCTGGATCTGGCTGTTTGTGTATTCGTCTTTGTGTGTTTCCGTTGTACCTACGACACAGGAGAAAATGTGTGGGGTTGCGTGTAGAAAGCGTATTCACAACCAAAGTGGTAGATTTTTTTGTGGTATGACTCCAGCAGTGTTTTATGTGCTGCAGTTTTTTTGATCTGAAGGGGGTGGTAAGCTGGAAATTTGTGTACGAGACGTTTCAAGTTAGTCATCAGTAAGACTGATCTTAACTGGAATTGATTACAGATGTCCACGGGAGTCAGGAGCCACTTAACATTCAAATGGACTGCATGTTTGTTTGCTACTTCCATATAAAAAAAATATATAACAAATAACACAAAATTTTTACGAAACTTCCACGTGTTTAGTATCAAAAGATAACGTAGAACATGAACATGGAATTCCTCTGATCTTAAGTGGTCCATGGACACCTGTTGATCATGGGTGTCTATGACCGGCAGTATTTCCCATCTTATCTGGCCTTTGGCAAATATGTTTACCAAACTACACCTTTCAAATCAGAATACAGTACGCTTGACACTTGTTATTAGGCACAAACGTGTGGCGATGGTACCGTTTGAATCGAACCACAAAGGGTTTTATCACCCTTGAATGGGGGTGGCATAACGATCTCTCCTTACGTGACGAATTCTACTACATACCATCTTCATGAAGATGTGTTAAGGAACTTCGTTCCTATGATTGTGATTTTATATAGTTTTTTGTATGGTGTGATAGGCTATAACGTTCGTACAAAAATATGATCTGAATAGACGCGCATTTGAGCTGTGACAAAACTAGTATTAATTTTGTAAATAATATTAAAACATTGTGATGTATGTATTCTACGTTTAGTGATTAAGGTTCAAGAACGGTGTGTTTAGACTGAATTAATTGTTTGACGACATACAGAAAGATTGGCTTTTGAGTATGCAAAAAATATTTCGCGACCCTTCGCTGCTTACAACCTGTATTATATTGCATATATTGTATTATTTTGTAAGTCTTTTAAACGTTATTTTTTCCAAATTTGAAACAGTGTTCGCTTCTAGTAAAAACCAGATCGAACGGACGAATACAATACAAAAATAAATAAACGGTATTTTTGGTGTCGAGAAAATAGTGTTAATCTAATAAAACGGCAGTTATTTTCTATCGGTTTTATTTTACATCTATAAGTTTGAGGAGCAAAGTAGCTGAACAAAGTAATGCCAAGCATTTTCGTTATGTAGAAGTATATTTGTGCTCGGTAATGGGATACTATTTAAATGTATACTATTATTACAATAAAAATATTTATTTGTATTCGATAAACTTTGAAAACACTAAACCTATTTTCATATATCTTTCACCGTGTAACATAGGCTATATTTTACTTACCATGCTACCGTGAGTGAAACCGGTGCAGATAGTACACGGTTTGAAATTATACCTATAACAAGTATCGAATTCAAATAATAGATCTTTGTCAATGGCTGAGACATTCAAAAGGGCGAAAGTATCGTATTTCGCTTTCCTACACTTTGACTTCTTGTTGTGAGTACAAAAAGAAAGATTTTTCCCTGTCACATTCTGGTTCGTGATAGTCACTCACAAGCAACTAAACGTAAGTTTATCCACGAATAAGACTTGCAATTTCCGGATGATTTTGCCAACGTGAGAAAGTTGAATGAATAACATAGTTCTTTATGTTTTCAGCTATCGATACGTTTCTTAACAGTTTCAATTGTTGTCAAATATTAGCCAAGAAGAGTGAAATGGTACTTTGTCATAAAGTGACCATTTACAAAGCTAGCGTTAGGCTCATTATGACTTACGCCACTGTAGTGACTCCTAAAGTTCACTGTACCATTCATAGATATTTTCCGATGGGAATTAAACTTCAGGAATTATTTATACCCAAATGAGGAGAAAAAGCATTCTTTTGAAGCCACTTAATTGATAGTTTGTTTACGTATATTTACGAATACTAGACTTTTATATTGATCAATTAGAACACAAAAGCGAAATTATACTTATTATATTTAGGGTTTAGTGGAAACAGTGGGTCACCCTTTTTTAAATCACATAGTTCCGTCACTATACGGGCTATTGGCGTCAAACTAAGCAAAAGAAAGGCAAGTGTCTTAGCTGCATTTTGGTCAAAAAGTGTTTGTCTATGGGCGATGGTTCTTGAAATATAAATATTTCAAGAAAAAAAGTGTTTTGACCCACTGTATCCCTCGGTGAGTACACAGTGGGTCAGCCCTGGGAATGGATCAAGAGAATACTTCAATAAAAAGAGATAAGATTTTCTAATATTTTAAATTATTATTGTTAAATTAAGGTTTAAGAGTAACCTCTTAATATAATAACACATCAATAGTATCATCAATAGTATCAAGATTATTGCAACGAATTTAATCAGTCAACCAGTAAAATTCTAACCAGATCTATTTTATCTACATAACGGACGTATGCTTCAAATAATAATAGTTGTAGTAATTATATTCGATTGTACTTTGAGACATTAGTTAGTGAGTGGACACACTGAGCACCTGCAGTGTGTCCACTTACTGTGCCCACTTCAGAGATTACCCACTGTGTAACCCCTATGCCATTTTGATTTAATGCTGCAATTTCAGATAATTTCACTGCAATGAACGTCTTTAGTTTACTATCAAATGAAACCTCAATAACTACTTACGTAGAAATAATAAGTCACAAGATAAAATTAATAGCTACGGAAGAAGAAAAATAAAAAGCTTACGTATTTTTTTTTACGTATTTTACTTTTATGCGCTCAAAACACATTTTTTTAACCTACGTCCACTTTCCGAGCGATGCACTGACTAGCTCGGGGGGAGTCATTCAAGCACGAATCTGCTGTAAAAGAGAGACGGCTGTTGCCATATTATTTCTGTCCAATATGGTGCTGACCCATTGTGTCCACTTGACCCACTGTTGTCACAATGACCCTACCATATAAAACTTAAAGTAGGTGTGGAGCTATAGAAACCAGTGAACATACTGAAGTGCCCATATTACAATCCACTTATTGGAATTTGCAACGACCTTAATTTATAATAATTTAAATACGTTAGAATTAATCAGTTAATCATATTTGGGAAACATTAGGTAAAACAGGTGTAAAATTGATTACGTCAAAGGTATATGAAAACCGGTACATAATATATAAAAGGTAAACATAGAATTAAAATACTACCTATTTGTTATATACATAGTATGTACAGGTTAAAAAAGACAAGCATGGCCTAGAATTGCTAAAGCTTTGTACTTAATACTCATTGAATATTATGATTTAACATAATAACTTACTTTTCTTTATTTAATAAATGATTTTATTTTGCATTTTTGTGTCTTACTTATCCTTTAATAATTGGTAAAATTGACTTTACTAATTAATTGAAATATTTAAGTAGGCGCCCGATTTTCATTTGAATGAATCTAAATCACAGACAAATTCTGAAAATGTTTACAGCACTTAACTCAATAAAAATAATATTTTTTTTATCAATTCGCTGTCAGATTATAGCAATGTAACATTGACCGTTTCAAGCTTACTTATGCTTAATATCCCAGCAAATAAGGTGGCATAAACAACCCACAGTAAAGAGTAGAACTGTGGTCGAAATAAATTTGGTATCACATATCTGAAGCTATCGCTACTTATTGTTCAGAAATAGCTGTGATTTATTGAATGAACTTCACTAGGAAGGGACAATGATTTTGAGTTTTTAATTGATAAACATTTCCGATCTTTAACCCTTTAACCGCCCGACTCCATCACTTGTCGTGCCCCCAGCACCCGGCATAGTGAATAGAAAAATAAATACCTACACCAAAGAGCTCAACAAGAGTGCAACATCTAACTTTTTCAAGGTCGATATTTCGTTCATCGATATCGTAGTTATGATATTTAAGTTAGTAATTAACTAACACCTAGTTAAATCCTACTTACCTTACAAAATTATAAAACATTTTAAGGCGGGTAATGTAGTATAACAAGAAGTTTTTAAAGATTTGAACGATTTATTAATTAGTATTACAGCCATTGTCAACTACCTTGCGCCTTTTATTCAATATAAAGTAATAAGTTAATATGTAAATTCTTCTATATCCCAGCAACGACAACAGGTAACAACAAACATGTAAATAAAAAAATCGTATAACTCTTAAGTATAAGTTATGATAAATTTCAATTCCAATATTTGTCCATACCTGGATATAAAACTATGTGTATAAGCATAACACTGATGGAAAATTCTAGATTCTATTAAAAATAGTATTCTATTTTGATTAATATTCATATTTGTATCGATAAATCTTGGTATATGCCCTATCCCTCATGTCGTATTTTGGCGACATAGGCGTTGCACATCAATACAATTTTATAAAAATTATGCTCGTAATTCATCTAACTTTGGATATTTTTTTTTTGATTTCTAATTTAAAGACTGTTTAAAACTCTAATTACCTATTTTAAAATCTTTTCAATATAATACAGCGTATTTAAACAAAAAAAGCAAATTAAACGACCTGTGGTATTTGGTCGCATATATGCGACTCCGGCGACATGGGCCCGAACATGTTTGTCCCATAAATGCGACATAAGTGGTTAAAGGGTTTAATCTAAGAACACCTCGATAGATGTATAATAGGTAATAGTTTTCGTTTAATTGAAACCCCAGAAAGCCGATGAGTGTAGCTGATTTAATCACTTTTATTTATTATTCCATGAAAACACCGCTAGTTGAATTGTTGAACTGTAACAGCGCCGTCGAATGTAATCTGCCGTAATTATAGCCCGCGATATTCAGATAAATTGTCGAGATCCCATGAACGCAAGCTTCATGTCCGACTGAATTATTGGTATGTCCTGTTACAGTTAATCCTCAGAATCTTTGGGAATCACTTGTTAAAAATTAAATTGGCGCATTTTTTCAACGTAAGCACCTACTCAGTTTTAAAGGGATCTGTAAAGTTTACGATTGTCTAAAGGTTATTTACAAAATATCACATTACGTTTTTTTACACATTACGCTTCTGCATAAATAAAATTCAGAACTCAGCTATCAACATATTATAGGACTACTATACTATCACGTACGTAATAACTACCCTACAGAGGGTAAGTATGACTTATCCTGTAGTTAGGGTAGTAGTAGGTAGGGTAGGCAGGAAGGTATTACCTACCCCCTGTAACAAAACAGTTGTGAGACATCACAGTTTAGGGAACGTACCCAAATCACGTGACCTATTTTTGACAAGTTTTGACCTCCCTCTCTCCCCTTGAACATCCATAGTATAAAAGTAGTCCCCCGCTCCGTTTAAATTTTACGTAGTCATAAATACGGTTTTCAAACATTATTTGCCAAAAAAACGCGAGACTTCCTTTAGCGATTTTGACTACTTGAGGGAAACCTAAACCCCATCCCTACTCTCTGTGACTATGAGTGGTATTTTGAAGACCCCCCGTTACTAGAAAACATTTTGTAAAATTGTTGGCCTCAAAACATATTATGTGAAGAAAATAGAAGGATAAACACAGACTGTCTACCGAGAAAGCCTTTATAATAGGCTCATTTTGTAGTAGGTTTAAATGATGAGTTTAATGCAAATTAAAAATGTTGCAAATTTTCACACAGGACCGTAAATATCCTTTGATGCAGATACTATTATTTGAACATAACAGAAATTAGGAGAATGTAAGTGAATCAAACGCTCGTGTCCCCGAGGTGCGGGTAGTTTCAGATGGAAATTAATACGATTAAAAGCTTTTTCTTACTGGTTACGCCACTCCTTGTTGGACTTGGAACAATTAGGAGACAAGGTGCAGTAGGAATACAATAATTATTGTATAGTTGATGAAACTAATTCGTAAAAAGCAGGTAGTTACGTACTTTTTATAGTAAAGTTGACATACATACATATAGCCCTTATTTAGTTTTGTATGGTTCTAGATTCATTGAAACAGAACCCTAAATGTTAAAATACAGAGGAGAAGCGGTAAATCGTAAAACAGTCGTATATGGAGGCAATATTTACAGACGGAAATTAATGACCAAAGCCCGCGCGGCCCCGGGCTTCGTGCTTATAACTTTCGTCTTAACCAGATTGTATCAGTATATAAGAATCAAACAGCTAATTGAAATAAATCCGAAGTTGTTTTAAGATGTAATCTTAAATAGGATTCAGATGTATCTTAATAAAATTGATTTTTGGCGCTGTAAAATTTACTTCAATCATCTATAAAACATAGGATTTTATCTACATACCTACCTTTAAGTATTAGTAGATCAGGGTTGTGTAAAAAGTAATGTTATTACTATTTTCTATAATATGTATATTATCTATTACTTCAAGGTCAAATATATGAATATAAATTAATTTCTGTTACATGCTTAGGCAACGAAAAAATAAAGTTGCAA
This sequence comes from Cecropterus lyciades, assembly GCA_002930495.1. NCBI lineage: Eukaryota > Metazoa > Arthropoda > Insecta > Lepidoptera > Hesperiidae > Cecropterus > Cecropterus lyciades. Next base: position 280,778 of record MOOZ01000925.1, on the reverse strand, counting down.
CTAATTTGGCTCATATTTTTATGTACCTGCCTGGTATCTGTTTATCATTTCCTGTTGATTGTCGGAAAATTATAGGTATAGTTATAATTGTTTTCAATAATTAGGTGCTTAGTAGGTTTAATCTATTATATGAGATACCTTCATCACTTTGCTGTTTAAGACGATTGTCCTTGAGTTACAAAAGGCAGGAATTTACCTAATTAAAGATACGTTACATCGAAGCACATTTTACAATTAATGAAGTAATTAGATACATAAAAATGATTGATTAAGATTGTAAATCGATCGTGATAGGAAATCACAGTGGCATTTATTCAATGAAAGTGTGTGTACTTGTCTAAGTGTAGGTGCAGCGAGTCTGGTCTGGCGCTGGGTGGTGGCCGGTGGCGAGCCCGGTGGTCGGCAACGCGACGACGCCACTGATTCATGTCGCTGATAGCAATCGTAGGCGCCTGGCGCCCAGCACTATTTTCTATATTTATCACCATTTGCGTACAATCCGCACTGCGCTTTTGAATAAACGTACCTATCTGTAATTTCACTCAAAGATGTACTTTCCTCCGGCAAAGTAATGGACGTTTGTAATAAATGTCTGACTTTAATGTATTGTAATGTGTGGATTTATGATAATAAATATAGTGCGTAAATTAAGCTTGGTCTTTGAAGTCACATACAGCGATAGTACTTAGATATCACGATAGTAGGTACAATTAGTGTTAATGTCAAAGACATTAAACTGTGTGGATATTAGCTATAGTCCGGACATCGGGCAGAAAATTGTCATCTACGAGTTATTACCAATTAATAGTAAGTTGATGAACAATCCGAGATGGTCGTGTAGACCGGGATGTACCTGTATTTTGTATGAAAATCTTGGCAATGTCTACTCTGCAGCTCTACATGTTGCATGTTGGTTAATGCCAATGATTAATTAACTGAATGTTCAAAAGAACTTATTGAATGAAGTTTGATCTCAATTAAGCTTTACAATTTTATTAAAAGCCAAATTTATGTATTGGTAATTTATTCAACGAGGTAATGTTGCCAGCATTCTGGAAACTCATCCTAGGGACAGCAATTTGGACGCAGCTTTTTATATTTAATTTGGCAATTTGTTTCTTTTTACANNAATTTGTTTCTTTTTACATTTAAGTTATATTTTTTATACATTTTATTGTTAAAATAGTTAGTTAATATTTTGTTACATCCAATTTAATAATAAAGTTTACTTAAGTATAACATAAATTTTACATTTGTACTCACATACTTACCTACCTTTTTAATTGATACTAGCACTTTTTATTATTAGCTACATCTAAATTCCAATAACAGTAGAAGCGCCGAAGATCGCTACCTCCGTTAATCCGCCGCCGTGACATTTTCATCCCGCTATGTAATACGTAACGTTCCTTTGTTATAGATATGAAAATTATTATTCATTTGTTTTTTTTTTAAATAATTTAAATCAAATCAAAAGTTTCTACGTTTCATTTTATTGTTGTTGATAATTTTATATAAGACCCATGCATATGCTATGTACACTCTAAATGTAACAAATAATAAAACGTAGGTATGCACTGGCCAATGTCTAGAAGGGACTTCACTATATATTTCGACTCATAGAATCTAAGACAACTACTCTATATTTCGTGCCAATGTAGAAAAATCTGGTACCTGGGTCTCAGGTTTTTTCTTTGAACCAGATTGTGACATCGGGATGCATAGTACTAATCAGGACATTTTTTTATTAGACTTAACCTGGTAAACAGTCAAAGATGAGTCACCTGTTTTTAGAATGAGCGTACTATACATTTCCTCTTTAGCTGTCTTTACGGACATAGGTATTTCTCTTC
>MOOZ01000925.1:248019-264416 GCA_002930495.1 Cecropterus lyciades | reverse complement strand
ATTTTGTTCAAACTACACTGAAATTCAGCCCAGTCTTCTGGCAAAGAAAATTTCGAGGAGTAGATACACATTTTTATAATATCACAACACGTCGACATAAATTATATATTGTAGATTAAATAATAACGTTGTCATATTTTCTTTTAGGACCTATTTCTTCGATTTTAGAGTTCGGCCAGCAATACCTTTTAAATACGCTTGAAAATAAAATAATTATTACTTTAAACTTATTGAATGAGTATACATGAATCTGGATTCAATATTTTTATCACCTTGGCTATGATAATGACGGATTCGTGATCGTTTGGCAAATCAAGTTTTACGAGACAGTTTCCTCAAGAAGAAATGCACGCTCTAAAGCTGGATTAATGCGGTGCTTTGTCTTTCCTTTCTCTATTTCACATACCGAGACAGTGAAGTATTGAAACAATGATGCAGGTTTTTATTAGTTTCAACCTAAATAACAGGAGTATGTTCAGAATGTACATAAAACTTTAAAAAAGGTAGCTTCTTTTGTATATTCTTTTAATTGTTATGAAATATCAACAGTTTAAAATGACCTTTTTATATTGAGCTAGTTGATCACTGAAGATAAATATAAGAGATGATTGTATAATCAAATGGTTACGCCATTTAGACTAATAGTGTAATGTGTTTAATAAGCTTTTGTCATTTAAACGAAACAATTAAGAAAAAACTATTTTGTTTCGTATATTTACGGGTTACGGTAGATATGTTTTGTAGTGATTTTATCATAAGTGTGTGTGTGTGTGTGTGTAAGTGTTGTGTGTATTTTTTTAAAAGTGCCATTAAGAAGAATGAATACGCTTTCTGAAACTTTTTTAGAAACAGGTACTCTATACGAATACACCTTTATATTATGTCCAGGCTACAAAATTATAGTTTATAAAAGTTACGTTTATAGAAGCGCATTATTTTTTGATAAAAATAATGTGATTCAAATCAACCAATGTTGTAAAACGTCTTAGATATATTTAGTTAGGAAACTAATAAAGTCTTGCCTCCTAATAAAGTACATTCATACCAATATTAAATGTACTTTGCATATTGCACCGTAACATTAGTGACTAATAGAACTTAGGGATTGTCGCCAATCAATCAATCCATACCTGAATAAAGTGTGAACGTATCTAATTTGATTTATGTAAGTAAAATATCACAATGTTATTGTGAATATTGTATGCGTGTTTATTTACAGACATTTATTATCGCGTGTTGTGCTACAATTTATAATCCTTAAAGGGCCTCTAACAAATAAGACTCGCTTGTTTAGAGAGTGGTTATGATTTGAATTTCTGCCGCGGCTCGTTTAGATGGCCGTGCTATTGTGCAGTAGACGTTATGCCCCAAATATGGTGCGCACACCTGTTAGCGTGGCCCGATAGCCTGCTAACGCAGCCTCTTTGACTAACTTAGGTGGCAGCTTACTTCATTTATGTTTATAATTAGTTCTTCTTCATATCTCATGTTTATATACAGGAAGCTTGCAGTGGTGAAAGTAACTCAAAGAAATATTATTTGGATTCTATATATGCCTTATTTTTTTAGAAAAGCGTTCGTTTATTTTTGATTTATAATGTTCTAAGTAATTATGGTACATAAAAAAGTTAAACAAATCGCCATCAACTCAAATATTTGTGCATATCTCACTACGTGTAAATAATATGCAGACAAATCCGAAATCTCATATGCATATTTTATTAATTTTAAGACTTTTCAGGCGTGTTTAATATATTTAAATAACAATTTTAATAACATACGACAAGATTCAAGGAAAAACAATTTTAAAGAACATGTAGAGTTCGCAGATCGTGTACGTGATGTGCACCGAGATGTTCGGTTAGAGTCAAAATGCATCCTTTCAGATGTTGAGTATTGCTTAAAATTTAAATTACTTTTAAAGTATATGTGATAGTGCAATCGTCCTGAAGTTGGAATTTTTAGATGATTTTAAAAATTTATTTTAGTAATAAAATTAATGTACTACTTGTGATTATGTATTAATGTAATACAAGGAAATGTAGTGTGGAACTTTGAAAGCAGAACGTTCATTTCTTTATTAACTGCCGTAATCTGCTATGTAAGTAGGTATACCTATAACGTTTCAAATTAAACGTACTCCGTAGTATTCCGTGTTTTTGTTATTTTTTTTTTGTATGTATCGTCTAAACCGCGAAATCTCACTTACGACCCACAAATTTTCAGAAAGAGTGTGTGTGGTGGAACAATCCGTTTGCTCCTTTTATCTGATACTAATTTTTAACGTAAAAAGTTATGGCTCGCTTCCTGATTTCTATTATTTACGTATTTTTGATAAAATATACAATATGATGAGAAGTATACATTTTATAATATAAATTTGCGTGTGAAACAACTCGTTATTCTTATTTAGAATTTTTATCACCACTGTGTGATCTTTAAATGTTTCAATCTCAATTCTACCACAAATACCAATATTGATCGATTGAACAATTATTTTGGTTGGCCACAGAATAGCAAAATGTTAATGTTCACGAAACTGCGGTTGCTATGATAGATAAGCTCAGATTAACTTGTAAGATAATTTATATTTGGTTAGGTTCGCTTTAGTTATGAGAGTCTGGTCTAGGCCAAGTCATATCATGTTTCGTATAAACTAGTTTATTTGAAAGTCAAGTTTAGTTGGCAAATTTTACGCAAGGAGGTACTTAAGTAATTCTTTGCTACGCTTCCATATTTTTTCTTCTAACATAACGATTTTTGTAAGATTAAATCAAATATAAATTCTTATTTTTAACCTGTAGTCGATGTACCAATCAAAAATGAGTACTCAAGTTATCTAAGTATGGACGATATCAGATGAATGACTCGTTTTCAAACGCCTTGATTGCGAGCGCCATACAGAAAGCTTTGTCCAGAGGTGTCCGCAAAAGGAGCGGTTACACTTGTGTCCGGGCTCTTTAATTGGATGTGCGTGAGGAAGTAATAGTGTGTTGTAGAGATGTCGATTTGGGTGCCGTTACGGTGTGTACTGTATCGTGTTGCGGCTGTGCGGTGCGGCGGCCGAGGCGCGACAAGGGCGAGCGACGGACCGTTCCAATTTACGGGTCACGAGCGGACCACTCGCGCGCCGACCTATCTGCTTTTCCTCCATAATTGAATCCAATGGCGTGGGAGACTCGACACGGCTAAATAAAATATTCCATATCTGTGCTATTGTTAAACTTGCCCGTTGTTGCTATAAAGTTTGTTCTATCTATCGTACTTACAATTTACAATATCCGCCTCAGGTTACTTACTACTACCTCAGACTACTTTTGATGACAGACTCTTGCCACGTGTCGAATAAATTCGTTTTTTTTTATTAAAAATAATGTAAGGGATATCGTTATATGTTTTATTCGGTTTGATTTGTTCGAAAAAATAAAATATGAAAATTACAACACGAGGACGACACTTCATCGGATTGATTTCAACAAGATTTTTTTGACACTGGAAAGCAGATAACTTGATATTTAGGTCAGGTATTAAATGTATAACATTGCCTTAAAGAACTACGTCAGCGTTTTTTGAAAGTGCGTCGGCGTCGGCGCCGCAGCGGCGCTGCGCACCTGCGCACGATTCGCGGATCCACGCTTGATAGCACTGCGAAGACGCAGTATTGACTGATGGTGACCTATTTTTGTAGCAGTTTATTTTATGGATACTCACATAAAATTTATTTGAAATAAGAATAATAAAAATAAATCAATTATGGAATACTCAATTTTTAAAAACATAAAAATTATCAAATCTTAACTTTGCTCTGAAACATGTTATTACATTAATTTTGAGTTTTAAACACATTTTGTCTATTTCTCGATTGACCTTTGTATAAAATCCTATGCTCGAGTCCTTGGAACCTGATATAAAATGTCAAACGGTAGCATTAGTGATCATATTTACTCTATAGATACATCCTTCCTAGTGTTCATCGGATGTAATCAATATAGTATTAATTTTCGCTTTGCTTTTTACAAGATTAAAGTAGCAAGCATGAAGGCCACCTGAAGTGGACACTTCCGCCCAATGGCAGATCCAGGAAGAAATTTAAATACAAGTCCATTTCTCACACGACAAGGATTCTGAAATAGAAAGGCCCATACTCCTAAAAAATTAAAGTCTTCATTCCTACCAGTAGAGCTTTTCTCCCCATCAACTTCTTCTACAGCCTACATTCGGCTGGTCAAGAACCCCCAACATAAATCCTGTACTTGTTGGGGCTGATTGACATCTGAAACCAAGTTCATATATAACGATGTTTTACATGAAGCCATGACGTTGTCACTTCTGTCCTAATCGCCTCACATGCATGACAACCGGCGTCCGCACGGCTTCAAGCTTGAAATAGTCGTGGCGGTTGTAAATCTGAGTCCAACCCTACTGGCTGTACTTGTCAAGTTAATATATTTATCTATATTTACTTAATACGTATATTTTAAATCGAGCGTTTCCATAATCGTAAAGTGGAAGCTTTGGTTCCAAATTAAGATAATCCCCGCAACCGTATACGCTTGTATGGCGATCACATTATAAGGCGCATAAACCGCGATACGGCCACACGAAAGGTTAAGGGCATAAGACACCACGTGGGAGGTGCCAGTTTAAGAAACCTGAGATCCTGTCTCGTTCACAAATGGCGTCCATTTTCATTGCAACTTTGTCCTGAATGTAAAAGTTAGATTCTTCGACGGACTTTAAACAAACAGGTAGGTTTGCGATGGTTACATAAACAGGAAATAAAACTAAATCGTGAAGACTACATGAATATGTCGGTGAACCGGAAAAGTGATGATATTTTAGTATAACTATTACTTTATTTTACTTTCTGTCAACTTCAATAATTTTTGTTTTCTAATATTTCTGCTTTGCAATACCAATGTAAGCATGTGGTGTTTGGGTTTGGAAGATTAACATTCAACTTTAAATTGAATGACAACGTTCCACCTTAGATCCAGATGCGTTGGGCCTCCGGAGGAGGACACCCAACGCATCTGTGGCCTAGTTCAAAAATGTCTTCAATCCTATCTGGGTTTGATTATAGATGTCCATCGGCAGCAGTAGCCACTTACTGTCAAATGAACTGCTTTTCCATTTATTAATTTGATATAAAAAAAATCATTAGAATACCTACTAAAAAGCCCTCACAATCGTCCGTTATGGCAACATTGAGGCTGTAGAATATCATGCGGGGAGGGATGTTTTATAAGGCAACGGGTGATTGTAGCACGACTCGACAAGGCGCGAATAGTGCATTATATGTGAGTGCGCAAGCGCAGTCGTGCACACGAGGCGGTTCATTATCGCGCGTGATGCATTTGCGCCGACGCTCACTGCCTTCCCGCGTTTCGCGATATTAGGTCTCCTCTACAACTCTGCATTGATTGCATATTATGGTTTAATATTACATTAACATTATATCCTAATGCATTTCTTATTCATCACCAAATTATTTTAGTAGCTTGTAGCTTTTAGCTTCTTTCTTTCATAGGATCACTTTGAAATGATAATTGCTCTGGGCCTAATTTTAAGAGTTAATCTTAATGACATGTCATTAAAATTACCAACGTAATAATATGTATGTAAACGAAAGTAAGAAATATACATATCTCGTTGATTTTAATTATCAATATAATTTAGTCAAGTTTTAGCTTCAACTTAACTATGTTGTTATGAAGATTTTATGATTACGTAAGTATAGAGTTCAGAAAGAGCTCTAGTCTTAATTCTAACTGATACTACAATATTTGGTATGCAGGACGACTCAATAGACTAATAAGATTTATCGAAATTTGATTAGGTATATATTTTGGTTATTTATAATTATGCAAATTTATTTCCAATTAGAAAGTTCAGTCAAGTTCAGCATCTTTACATAAACAGATAGTTCCTGAACTATAACAGCTTATAGAATATTTTTCTATTATGTATATATGCCTACTATCGAATTGGAGTTGTATAAAATTATAACTTTGAATCTCTCAATATATGAAAATAACGATAAATAAGGAATAATAAATTACCTATTGAAATGAATAAGTATTTTCGATATTAACATACATCGAACATACATAACAACGAATATGTTAGTATTAAAACTGTTAAACATGGTAAATATGTTTATGTTAATCCATTTTTTTGTTTGTCGGTCCAGCTCGAGAGGGTCTTGCGTAAACAGTTCGTCATAAACGCTCTACGTCGCAGAATAACATCCTCTGAGTAAGTATATGGGTACGCAAAAAGGCGGGTTGTTTGTGTCATTTTCTAGGATAATGCCACGAACTACTGAATTCATTTGAGACATTATTCTTGGAATAGACATTATAAGTATCCTCGTAATAAGGGCTCGCAATCTTCTAAGAATATTTTTCATTAAAACGTAAAAAATATATAAAATTAGTATAAAGACGACGATTTATTTAAAATATAAATTTGCATAGCCTACGTGATTATGCTTTTTACTTTTAGATTATTTAATATGAAACCCCAGTACACTTAGTCGAATTGGTCCATTGAACTCCTCATTGCAATTATATCTTTATGTAACCAGTAAGATATATCATTACAGTTTTAAATGAAACTGCCACCTAAATACCTGTCATAAAATAACCATAACGTTTATGATAATTGTAAGTGTTTATATAAGTATTTAGTATCATTTACTGAATTAATTTCCCGTGCCTTTACACTATGTGAATATTGTGAGGCTTGATAGTTCATACTAAAGTAGATAATAGAGTTCCAAGCTCAGCTTTAAATGATAATGCACGCATCGGTAGTTCTTGTGCGTTTTAGAAATAAGCCTGCAACTACAAATTTTAGAGAAGTCGGTCCATGTTCAGTCTCTGGACAGTGATGGTTTAATTGCAGTACAAATAACGTATACGTTTATTTAACGCGGTTGTTAAGGTACTTAATTAGCAGTACTCGGTACAAGTACCTTGTTCAATATTACCAATTTCTTTTAAATTAAGATACATTTAAAATTATCAGATATTTCGATTCATGATTCAATGTCATTCGATGTCGTGTGAAAATGATGCTGCTTATAGGTGCTTTCAGCAAAACATTTACCTCGTAACATAAAAGTTAAGTCCTTGGAGTAACGAAATTTAATGCATTTTATACAGCGGTCAAAAATTTTTTACAAAAAAGTTTTATGGTAATTGGTAAATACTAAATAGTCAACCTGAAACCTATAAGAGTCCATGATTAATATCAAATATAATAGAAGTGAAATCTTTGGGTTATATTTAAATACTCTGTTGTTAAACAGATAGCTGAGATAAACAAAAGACAATTTGAACGAATGTAAGAAATATTAAAAATGGTTACTGTTGCTTCTTAAGAAATATGACTGCTTATACATAAAATAGTTAATATACACGTAAATGCGTATTTCCATAAAATAAAGTTAATATGTCGCTATATGAAAATACGAGTGAACCTTAAAGATAAGATATGCAACAAAGTCGTCGTTTCCTTGTTTCATAATTCATGATCTTAAGGAAATAAACAACTGTAACTCACTTACATCTTGTTTTGGAGGATCAGGTTAGGGTGTATTTAATTTTGCACTAGCCTCGTGTCGATTTTCAATGCTAAGTTCTTTCTGTGTCATAGGAAAATTTGTAAGAAATTTTAAAAGTAAGTATTTTTTTGCAATATAGAATATTATTATTGTTATTAATATAGGATAGTATTAATGTAGGATAGTATAGAATATTATTAATATGGGATAGTACCAGACCACACCGGACCAGAAGTACAAGTTATCATGCGGTCATAACGATGATTACATGTGGTACTAGCATAACTAAGACTAAAAAGATTAAGGATGTGTTTGCAAGTTCTAAGTCATAAAAAAAACACTTATAATAGGGTGGTAGGTATATCTTTTCGAAATCAAGGCATGTACCTTGAATATGATATAAAGGTATGTATGATTCAATGTACGTGATGAAGTTATGTTTAGAGTTTAATAGCGAACGGTCATTACAAGATGCTTTATTAGCTGAGTTGCTCTTTAGATTAATAATTTATGGTATTATTTAACATTTAGTTGGTATATAGTGACTATGTGATTTGGGAGTATGGTGGTTGTATGATAATATTTGTTATAATAACGTATCTCTAAATCAAAAGTAGATATTCTAAAGATTAAATATAGATATTAGTACCTGTCCGAGGTGATAATTTAGTGTCATCTCGGGGTCTTTACCCTAAGAAGACAAAATAAAGTAAAGAAAATAGTACTATATTTATGATACGTGTTACGTATACGTTAATAATAATAATACGTAAATATGTCTTTCTTATATATTTTTTCCTCCAATATAATTATAAATTTAATACACGTCAAAACAACGTTATGGGAATACAACCGAGATTGTTTAAATCATTGCATTGAAGATATATCAGATCAAGATAAGTTGTAAAGTATTTAAATAACAATAAAAAGTAATGTTAACATTTTTTGCGAGAATATCACAAAAAATAGTACTAAGTTAATCTCACACGTAAGTTATGTATACATACATTACATTATCAACGTGTATTTATAATTCTTTGCATGTGATAATTATTTGGTCATATCACAATAAATGACAATACTGAGTAATCTGTGGGGATGGAAGGAACAATGACCTTTGATCCTGTTGTATTCGTTTGATGGTGTATGCGTGCATATTCAAATTGGAATCATATGTGTTTTACTCTTACGCACCTTCAGAAACATAATTCTAAAAATATATTTATTCGAATCAACTATAGCTACATTTAATCGATTCAACTACAGCTGACATTCGATACATAGAATTATAATTACAGTTCATTTATAAATGACAAAGTTCCTACACGACTTACTGTTACATAGCACACGATAAAAACGAGAATAGCACTGAATTGTCGATTGTTAAAAGTTCGATAACAAATCTCGCGAGGCCAATTCACCGCGGTCCTAATTCCGATCGGTGATTTACAACTTGTTAATAATACGGCAAGTTTAAGCCGCACACCCATAACTCAAGATCAGGAACGTAGCTTAAACGAAAATATTGATTGTAATGCTCTGCTTTACCTGGCTCAAGGTTCACGTAGCAATTTTTTTCTCAACCCGTTTGCAAATTTATAGCCTTTAACGGAACATCCGATATACCTCAGCGTTTATTTCGTATTTCTTCTGGGTTACTTTTCTAATCACGGCCTTAACTCTTTCTTTGTCACCCTCCGTTAAGTATATCAATCACACAACAATCTCAATATATCTTAGAATTTTTCTATCCTTTCCACATACTTTTTTTAATCTGTTAAAATTGAATATATATGTTAATTTTTTTAATGATGAGTTTTCAACTGAATAGAAGCACATGTAGAGGATTCCTCATGCCATGTTACTTGCATAATTAAGTTCGTACGTTCCTTTTGTACTACACTACTACAGCGATATAAAAGCCATAATAATTATTTGTATAAGATTTTTTTCTTTGACCTGTCATTATATTTATGACGCTGAATGTATCATGTTATGAGTGGTGCGCCAATTGATTTTATGATGAGTTAGGTTTGGTGATATATTTCATACGGTAGTCATTACTGTGGTAACAGATGGAGGTAATAAATACAATTTTAACACGGTTACTATGTAGTAAAGAATAATATATGAGAAGAAATATCCGCGTCGGACATAATTAGTAACGCAGGTGTAATTTGTAAGGTGATGGGCGTTCTGCCTTATTGAGGTCTCTAATTACGAAAGTTAATTTAAGAGTTTTGTATCACGTCAGTTTTTAACGATGAGTGAGATTTATTTGTTTATTTACGTATCTTAAAAATTACACTTAGGTTAATAAGACAATAGAGAAGAGCATTGTTGTGGTTGTTCGTCGCGGTGCTCAATCTTAGACGCTGTTCTCGCCATTATGAAGATTAGATCATTATGAGTTCAAATTGGCCGTAAAATCGTTTCGATTTTGAGGATGATAAATCATAAGCGTTTAATCTTCGTGAACCTGTTTGACATTCAGTTACCTGTGCCCGTGATTGCTTGGAAGGTGGAACAATAAGGTCTGCGAGCAGTAGACGCGCGCCCGCGCGAGGTGAGCTCCGGGGTCACTGCTCTGACCTGCGCGTGGGCGCGCCCGTTTCCGCCCGCGAAACCAAATCATTCAGCTCCATACTCCTAATCTTAAACATATAGTACCTACTCATCTCATAAACATAACTAATTGCTGTCGATTTGCTTTCCTAGGCTTGAGTAACGATGACTACATATTGTTGATGTGTTACTTATTCTTGCGTGGGTATTTTCTACGTAAATTTTAAAGGTTCTTATGGGTGTGCGAAATCTATTTTGTATGGTTTGCTATGGTATCTTTTATATAGTTATATATCTATGATTGCATCAAGTAACTCACTGAAGTTATTATGTTATTATACTACACATTTATTGTTCATAATTAAAGTTTTCTACTACTTTGTTGTAATGTGATTTTTCAAAAAGGTTAATGCAATAAATCGCAGCAAATTTTTAGTAGATTGTAATAATTAAAATGATTGTACACCGGTGAGAGGTCATGATGTGTTACATAAACAAGTAAGATTTTTCCGGTTTCATTGTTAGTTAGTGCGTGCATTGTCCGTAGCACGATCTACAATTAATAGTTTAAAACAATCGGGTTTAGAAAAGCTCCGTTAGCTCACTCCATCTGCGTCAAGAGTTCCGTGCCGAAATATGTTTATCGTCCATCGCTATATCGAATATTCGAAAGTCCTCCATGAGCTGTGGAGATGACTCGTGTTAATAAGAAGCTACGTAATATATATCTATTATCTATTAAAGTAACTACTTGTACTTGTTGTAAATTGTTGTTAGTAACTTACTTATTGTTTTAACTTTTACCTAATTATATATTTTCATCTTTATTTGTACGATATGTACTTAAAAGTTTAATGAAAAATGTATAAATTATGCTGTACTAGAAACAGGAACCTGGTACCTTCATAAATGAACACCAAAAACGGTTGGATCATAGGTCGGGAACGAAGTTTAGTATAATTTATGTGTTTTACGCAGATGTAGAGCCAGTGTACTTAGCACAAATAAGGGATTATTTATGTGGTACCAGCATCAACTACTACTGCACTGGTACTGACTACTTTTTAGGCATCCCATCAGCATGATTCTAAATAATAATGCAATTCAATGCTGCAGCATTTAAAGCTAGCAGTTGAATGATTTGTCTTAATCGCCATGAGTCGTATCGATTAATTTATTAGCATTTCGATCGTATAATTTATTATAATGAACAAAAATAACAAAACCAGTTCCGTATGCTACAAAGTAATTAATTAATTACTTAAAAACGAAATACAGTACCGAAAATTAGGTACTTGGAAAACATTCTTCGTCTGATTCAGAAGTATAGAATAAACAAGCAAAATGTAATTTATTTTACGGTATCGTTTACCGTATAACGTTTACTTCTTTATATTAGTAACGTAATTGCAAAATATCCACAAGAGATAGCATGAAATGATCTTATTCTATTTTCTTACAACATCCTGACCGAAGATAAATCGCCGTTTTAGATGCAAAATCGATTTTCTCATACTGTGATCGACGCGATCAATCGTTTTACCACGACTACGAAGCTTACCTTAGAAAATGTAAAGTTATAACAAACATGAACTTTGACAAATCTTAACAATTTCCTTTATTGGTAGGAGGAAGTAAACATGTTGGAAACAGGAAGGTGTTAGAACCAGTAATGTTCTACCGAGAAGTTACCATTGTCACAGCTTTTTAGTGTGAAGCACTTATTATTTTTTTTTACGGCTGGCTTAGCGCCTTAAAATCTATCTTTATTAGTTCGCGGCCATCTTTTTTGTTCAGTGTGAACACTTGCACTTCTTGCATTTCGGTGGAAGGGTGTGAATGCCTTACTTGCTTGACTTACTGGTGACTTATGAGGCGACCGTACTTTATGAATTACATAAAGTACAATAACTGTTCTAAATGGAGATGGTTACGGATGCCTGTGGACGGCAGTGACCACTCATTATCATTAGGTGGAATGCAAGCATTAGTTTTACCCTTTCTTTGATTTTTCATTAACTCAATATGTATCTATTATATTCAATATTTTTGATTTTGAAATATCCTCTTATTGTCAATGTAAATTAAATATACTTACCCCGTTTTAATTAGTGTAAATGACTTAAAACAATAAATTTTATTAATTTACTTTTGGACCTGTTTGATTACGTTTTTTTTTGTATTCCACCTTATACATTTTATTTTAAAGAAAATCCTGGTCCTCAAATACTTCTTCCCACTTAAAATCTGGGCCATATTCAAAATTATGAAGTAAATTGTATCACTAAAAAATTGGTTCATTTACCTTTTAACCTTAAATATCCGAATTATGATGCAATGCTCAAAATATATGATAATCCGAAATTAATTGCCATTAAGTCACTAAATAATTCAGTCACTAATAATCCAGGGCATCGTGATCTCTCTATTTGTTATCAATTATGTGACTTTAATTTAATGCGGCACATTATTCAACCTACGACATATCTAAAGCTAAAAAACTTTCATATATGCCTTCGTGGTAAGCGTTTACACTCCAATATTTTTTGGCATCAGACCATTGTATGCAAATGAAGAAATGAATGTTTTCACTGCAACAAATCACGAGTAACGGTTTCCTAAGTGAAGATTTGTCGGCCAATAATAATTATCACCGGCTTGTAAGAATACTTTTGCATATTGGTAAGTGATAACGCCCAGTTAAATTTATGAAAATAATTGATATGTAAGTAGGCATGGAAATATTCGTGTTCTTGAATAAATAATGAGTGATCCTTACGAACTTATAGTGTTACTAAAATTATCTTTGTTTGTATTACATGATTTTAGTTAGAACTTACTTTATACTTATAATCAATACGTTATCTACTAATTGATGTTATTAATCTTCTTATATATACACCTATATTAAAAAAAAATAGTAATATTTATGCACAGATTACAATACAATTTCTAAAGGTTAATCTTTATTATCGACTAAAACGAATCTGTTGCTTCCAAATACTTTGTTACTAGATAATTCTTATTTCAATTCGACAGAGTAGTCGATGCGCTGTCGATGCGGTATCGCGGTTTCATCGGAGATTCTTTAGAATCTGACGGTGCGATAACGTGAAAGAAATCATAATTTCGTCAACGGAAAGTGATGTTATGGAAGCAGTATGCTGGTAGCAATGACTAGCGACTGATTCAATTAGTGATTGCGCTCACTTGTCGCCGGCGCGGGGAGCTACCCGGAGCTCGCCGCGTCACGCCGGCCACTCACTGCCTGACGCGATGATACGATCTACTTTACAGCCGAGACAATGTCGTGATGTTTTAAGCTGTGATCTAAAAAGCAAATGGACGAAGTTTTTAGGGTACCATTAGTGGCTCTTTGCTATCATTTAACCTCCGTTACGACGAAAATTGCTCAAAATGCGATCTATTTTCACGATCAACTCTGATCATAGAGTCAGTGAACGATACCTAACCCACTTTGGGTTAGGTAAAGATTATTAAAGCTTTCTTTTTATGATCTTATTTTAGCGAATTATAGAAATTTAATACCTAACCATGTGCGTAAATTTGGAAAAATGTAGTAAAATTTAAATGTAATAAAATTTTTGTGTCTATTATTTTACAAATCGTACAATATTAATAGTGCTCCAGGATATCATTTAGGGTACATGCATTCTGTAGCTGATTTAGATATTTTTTTTGTTTTCGAGGGGGAAACCTTCAAAAGGTACCTGACGTTATTTAGGGGAGCGACGCCTGGTTATGTGGGATTTTTGCCGCACTAAAACCCCCTGGTGGCCGTCCTCAGCGCTGAGAAGAGGACTCCGGGATCTCCAAAGGAACGTAACCAAAGTCCTTTGAGCGCGTTGCCCCATCGGGCTCCACCCAGGCTGCGGTTAAGCGGCTGGGCCCACTGCCACGTCTGGTCTTTACGGCGGTATGCGACCATACATACCTACTGCCGTCCTTCCCGGGGTCACCTGGCTGGACGGTTCAAGCTCCCACTCTTGCCGCCCGCAACCCCGGAAGTCCCTTTTAGTCGCCTCATACGACATGCAGGGGATACCATAGCCATATTCTAATAGCGGAACTACAGGGAGAACTGCTGGACCTAAGATCTTCCTAAGAGATTCTTTCCGTGTTACGAACATACGGGTTATTTTAAATGACTCTTATGTAGGTACTAGATAATAATGTAATAGAAGACTAGACGTGTGACATGCGAGACGAAACAATTCATTTCATATCAAATACAAAGCGTATCTGAATGCTAGGAGGTATAAAAACTTGAGCTTTCGACTATGTCGCCTGATTTCTTACGGAATCAATGTTTAAATAGTAGGTTCCTCCTTTTAAACTTAAGAGTCTATCTAAACTTAGCTATAAAAATATATAATGTGGATAAATCACGATAATAAAAAAAAACCTTTATAAATTAACTATTAACACTGATATAAGTTCATCTCGAAATAGCAGCTTCATTAACTAGATTACTTGACTAATGAAGTTTTATTGGTTCGTCTCACAAATCTCAAGTACCCTTAAACTTTCATCACGGTAAACGTAAATTTGTCACAGAAGATATATGTACGCTGGGCATCCACTGACATCGATGGCCCAGTGCAATTATTGTCTTGTCACTCCACCGGAGTTACGCGCTCCATCCACCCTGAACATTTGCTTTATGTGAGCTTACTGATCCTGGGAATCTATGCTATTCGTTCAACCATACGTCGGTTAAAGTTCACATCGGCTAGAATTCAGAAATAAACAACTCAGATTAAAATCAGCAAAATACTAAAACATGCGGCCGTACCCATACCGGCTAGCGAATGAGATCTTCCATGATTGATTACTCTTCTCGTAATTTGAACGTTTATGACTAATACCAAAAAATAAGCCATTACAAACCTGTAATAAAGATAATAGTCAAATAGCAAACTACAAAGTATAATGCTATAATTTACTTTTGTGAGCAGGTTGCTCGAAAGCTCGCGGCTCGTGAGAGCACTCGTGGGCGGGACCATTTTGACTTTTGGTAATTACATTCAGACACCTTAGACGGACATTTAGATGAAATAGGCAATTATATTTCATCACAAACTATATTTTTTTGCCTATTTGTCTAGGCGCCATATTTGTTACGCTATTTAAAACGGTCATAATTAAAGTAGGTGTAACAAATTAGGCAAGAACGCTTACAAATTTGCATTGTTGTAATATACTACTTTGTATTGTATTCGGCATCAAAACAATATGGAAGATTGTCATAGCTCGAATCTCGAAACGGTTCCTAGAAACTACGGAAAGATATCATCACACGTTATTTATTGACCAAATAAATGGAACAACGACGAGACTGGGATAGTTGAAATACTAAACCATAAATTATTAGGCTAGAAATCACTAATTGCGTCGTTATATCGAGACTGTGTCGATCTCCTTTGTTTTAAAATACGAACAATGGGAAAGGTCAATGTGGAACCGTTTCGGTTTTTTGGCTCACAATATGCGCTTTCACTAATAAAATACTACCTGATCTATTAACTCAAATATGCCAGACATACAAAAAATATTATTTGTAACTCATTTATTATTTGTGGTTTTATATATGTTTATGTTTTTATTATGTATATATGATATTATACATATGTAATAATTGTTTTATATTACGTTAATACAATTACATGTATCGTGAGTATCAAGAATTTATTTCTGAATGCACTTAATATTAATACTTAATATGCGGATGTATGGGATTGTTCATAGATGTATGTACCTATTATGTACATAATATGTAGTACTAAAAGTATTAATGTATTTTGTGTTTTTCTCAGTCATGTAACAATAGTAAAATAAAATAATGTCATTTTTGTTATAGCAAAATCACGAATCACAATAAGTCAGATTATTTTAGTGAGTAAACGATAAAAATATACTACCTAGTACCTTTTACCACACCTTACAATTGTTAATTACTTAATAATAATGATAATAATAATAATATACTTTATTGTACCAAAAATAATAATGTAATCCAATTTTATAGGCGGTAACTAGCCAATGAATTCTAGAAGTCAGACGCGAACTCCCTGTAATAATTGCCTGTGCTTTGCGGCATTTAATAAGGCAGATTTACTATTAATCATTATGACTACTTTATAATGTTTTTTTATGATCGTAGTCAAAGTATTATTATCGTCAGATGTGGTTCATAGCCCTATGCCCTTCAGTCCAGCAATGTCCCTCGATAATCACGTAC
>MOOZ01000925.1:235847-246831 GCA_002930495.1 Cecropterus lyciades | reverse complement strand
TACATAGCTTCAACTGGTATATGATGTAGTACAATGTAAAATGTTATTACCAGGGCGGCATAATCGCAACTGCGACAAAGCCCTTTTCTTTTAAAATAAAAAAAAAAATTGCCTGTGCTTTGCGGCATTTAATAAGGCAGGTTAACTATTAATTATTATGACTACTTTATAATGTTTTTTTATGATCGTAGTCAAAGTATTATTATCGTCAGATGTGGTTCATAGCCCTATGCCCTTCAGTCCAGCAATGTCCCTCAATAATCACGTACCGATTGCGATTATTCTACGGTTCTCATGTGAACATGATTTTACTTATTAAAGTACACAGTATGACTAGTACCAAAAACTTGAACACGTTTTCATAGGCGTAAAATATATAAAAGCTTGTGTTAAAATGACCAACCTACGAAATTTACAACTTCCGCTCACTGCATATTTATTTGCATTATTCTATTTGGTATACTGACTCAATACTGTTGACACTAATAATAACTGCAATTTTTGCAAGCAAGAACAATAACAAAATTAAATTTGTACAACAAAACACATTACATTACGTTATCACAACAATTTTATCAATACAATATGAACATCTGAGAAAGTAATATACATATAGGTCGTTATTTTTCACCGTCGGTTCTCGTTTACACGATCAGCGTGTGATTGTCTTACGATACTTATTTATATACTTCCACAAAGTTCACAGGTACAAAATGGTTCAGTACAGTTGTGTGTTGACATCTCGCTAGCTTGTTTTGCTACGGCTGTAGCTACGAATGTCGCCGGCGGCCGCCGTGGGTCGTGCGGACTGTGATCATGCCTCGGAGCTCCGCGACCGCGACATGATCCTTTGCTTGCAGTTCACTATGCTCCTCGTTTGCTTTATATAGACAGGAAGTTTTACAGGATTAACGTAACAAACTATACAACAAAAGAAAGCTACTCTGAAATACGTTGGTAATTTAAACATTTGTATTTGAACATATCAGGTACCTAAATGCTTTGAATTTTACACTATTAATGATGCGTCTACTGGGATTGACATAAGCTTAATTATTCGTTTACCCATTATTTAGTACACATTTATATATAATGAAAATAGATAAATTATAGTAACAAAATTATTCTAACAGAGTTATGAAAAATCCATAAACCTAGACATTAATTAACATAAGTTATTTTATATACGTTATCTCACGATGTCACAACACTCAAGGTCACGCCAACTGTTCTAGTAATTAAAATAATGGATTAGTAGAAGTCGTAATATGTTAGGCTTATTATAAATACAATTTAAAAATTCCCGGAATGATTTATCAAAAGCGTACCGCGACTCGTTTTCGTTTGTCGGCTGGTCGACATAGCCGCAGGTTTATTTGTATACCTATTAATATTAATGTAATAATTATTTATTAAATATGTTATACTTACTATAAAATTTTGAAGGCTTGCTAGGTTTTGTCTACTTTGTTTTAAAACACCTTTGTCTACTTTATTTTCATTTACTGGACGTACTTTAATATGATCATAATTATTCCAAATAGTACAGATTTTTTTTTACTAAATCTTTCTCATAATCATTGAAAGTTTTCTTAGTTTAACTGCTACAAGTATATCTGCTTCGTTAAAAACTGCAAAGAATTACTGTTGAAGATTTCAACTTAAGTCGATAAGATTCTCCATAAGACTATTTCTACAAAACGTGCCTTAGTAATTACTTCATTAGATTTTTGATCATTAGGGAAATGGTTTTACCACAAATTAATCAAAACAATAAGGCACCACCATACCATCGGCAATGAAAAAATATTTTTGTTTTAAACGTATTATGCAAGTTTGAGATGCTTTACCGATAACGCAAACGTGACTTAGCTAACCCTGTTACTTAAGGTATACGCGGCTTCATTTTGGTTTTAATACAAAAGATCTTTGTAGCTAATGTTGGAGCCATTTGAACGTATCATTAATTTTAAATTATGCATCACTAAAAATTAACATATAATGAATTGCTTTTGTATGGTCTTGCATAACTATACTTGTGTTTAATTGTACATTATGCGATACCCGAGCTGTATACATACTTATTTTAATAACTATGACAGTAGACGTAGACAACTATATAGTGTCACATTTATATTTACATTAGCTACATAAGAATTACTTTAAGTAATTATATTTTTTACAGGATCCGATTTTGTTACGAAGACTCACGAAATGGTATTTATTGCATTTACCTTTAAAATTATACTTAATATTATGTTCTTGTTAGAATATTCAAATGTAAAATACTTTTTAAACGAATATCAGCGTGGCGTAGCTTTATCATCGTTATTAGCACATCTAAATTCTATACCTTCACAATTATCATATGTAAAGCTTCTTACGTAAATGCTCTACATATCATAATTAAAACTTTCCACTGATTTCCTATAATGTGTAAAGTTTATGAGATCAGATCATCTTACATTTATTGGCTTAGAGAATCTAATAGCATTTAGATGTTCAGGAAGGCGTGCTACGGTTTTATCAGGCGTGTAAGCAATTCTAGTAGCGGGCGGTTCTCGCGTTTCGTTCCGGCTACGTCGGCCGCAGGTAACCGTTGCAGTTGCGGTGCGCCGCCGGCCCGCTAGCGCCGACACCCTATACTAATTAAACAACCATCGACACGTGTCGGGTTCGCGGCCGCCCATACCCACATGCACTGCTTTCTCTCGCTGACATCCGAGCTCGGCTTCAAAAGCGCAATATTATATTATGATCTTACAACACAGGTTAGTTCTTGCCTTCAGAAAGTTTATGTTAATGCAACGTTTTGTTTGTTAAATATTTATTTAGCAGAGAGATGCAGAGAATTGTTATAATTTCAAAAAGAAAAGGTTAATTGTTATAATTTAATTGTAAGTTTCTGGTTGTGTATACGATCGTGTGCGCTTAAAGCATGTAAATCATCAACAAACAAAATGCATTTATTTAAATGTTTTATATTTGAACTTGCTCTACAGTGAAATATTGTACAGTAATTTATTGGTATTACAGCTTTAATAAAAATATATAAAAATGAAAAAAGTCTTCATTTCGTGTAAGTAATATTAATATATAATATACCTACAGATATTTAATACAAATGAAGTGAAGTGAAAAAATATATTTTGTGAAAGTGATTATAATTTCAATCTGGTGTAAATAAAAAATATCAAATAGTTTATTCGTTTTTATAATAACTTCTATGACTACTCTCTTTCTATTAGATACTCCTTTATTACACATACCTTCTCGTAATAGGACTTCTTGCGGTTAAATGTCTAGTGTTGCGCGGCCCGGTGCTTTCAAATCTGTAAACCTATAGGTATTAAAGGTTTCAAGAGCGGAGTACTAAGAGTCGAAGGCTTTCACATAAACCGTCGTTACCTTATTAAACGGCAATGAGGCCCGGGAACGAATCGAGCGACAATGCGAGCACGCATTGCGATATTAGCCTGATCTGAATCTACGGCTCGATAAACATGACACTCTGTAGCAGTGTGCACTGACCGGTAAAAATTATACTCCGATCGTTTTAATGTTGCCCCTCGATATATTATATCCTACGACCAATTGCTCGTGATGCAGACCAGGTAGTTTAGTGCTGTGAGATAGTAAATCGAATATATGCACTTTATTTTCTAATGCTTGATCAATGTATATCTTCTTTTGAATTAGTTGTGCTTTCTTTCTTACATTCAAGTAAATGAATTTATTTAGTGTTTTAAATTTTACGACAAATGTTTTAGCTATATAAAGTCCAAACTGTTTATTTTGCTATTAGGATTTCTATGGTAAGTATCAAAACTATTTTCAATTTTTTATATTTGAATTCAGCTGTAGCAAGAATACTTTACAATTATGACGACCATAAATTTAACTTCTTTACAATAAGACTAAATAAAAATAAACGAAAGCATAATAAGTACGCAAAAGGTCAGTGAATAATAATCCTAATAGGAGTCAAAAACAGCTAGTATCAACAATCACCTCAATTTAGTCATATGATACTTAGTTGAGATAATTGACCGTAATCTTCGTAACGGTTCAGTTGAGCTGCGATGTATTCAGTTCACTGTTTTTGAAACATGTTCGCTTAATAATGGGTGTTTGTTTTGGTCTGAAGTTAGTAACAGAATAGATGTCGATCGAATGTACCTGAATTCCTTAAGCAACAATAATAGCTCACGCCGCTGCCGCCAATAACGAGGGCGAATATTTTTGAATAACTAACAAATATTCCTATATCGAATGGAACCATCAACGCTAACTAACGAATAACGTTCAATACCTAATGTCTATGCACCTTCGTAGTTGTTTTAAATCGAAATGTTCGAATTATGCATTCATCCGCAAGCGTACGTCGGTTTAACTTTTTCCTTGTATATTATTCATCGTAATAAATGCAAAATTTCACGACATAAATTATCCATCAATTACGGTAGTTCATCACGCACTTGTACCCGAATATCAAGGGGAGAAAATACGTAAGTACGTAGATTAATTATGTGCATATATTTTCCTTCTCGGAAAAAACAAAGCTACGCATTCATTGATATTTAACGTAACATCGTTACGTGATTCAGATTTCGATATTGCATACATAACGGGTAAAAATATTGCACAATTTTGCATTTTGATTCTTTTTCAATGTATTTTAGTATTTTGTCTGTTAATAAGTTTCGGTTGATGACTATATCCATATTTAGTCCACGCAGGGTATATAAGTGTTTATAGAGAAGAAAGACCAGAAATAAATTAAGTTTTTAATTTTATGCGGTCTGTCTGTTTGTACGATACGTCTGCGTCAGCCGTCAGAATGTTATAGGCATTTTACCCTGACAAAATTTTGCCCTTTACTACTTGAATAAATATACAAGGAATGGACTTATCTTATACACTTTTATATAATGTTAGCGTAGTACAAAGGTTTTCAATCCTTAGTATTACTTCAAGTAAACTTAGGAATTTACTAGCGTCAATCCATGCGTATTTGTCTAAGCCAAAGACCATAGCCTCCTTTGAATAGCTGTGGGAAAACAAAAGTATATATTTGTATTCATTTTTTTGAGTATGTATTATTATATAGGCTATTAATATTTGTATAGATTAAATTTATTCTGTTTTTTTTTTCTGGGTATGTTTCTGGTATGAATCAGTCAGTCAGAATAATCAGAACAAGTTCATGAGTACAGAAGATTGTTATATCTACGAGTTAAATTATTTACGGCCAAATAGGCGAGTGCCCACATAAAACACAACACGAAAAAATGTGTTTCATCATAAATCACAGTCATAAATATTGACCACTTTATAGTTCGTATTAGGTAGTACCTCACATTCGTTTTTCAATGAGATAATAAAGATAAAGTTTTTATGTAATTCGAGAGAACTCTTGCCACCCAAGATAACATGATGTATGATTTACATTCATCTGTAATAATCATTTTTTGTTGTTGGTACGGAAATACTAAAACACTTTGATTATAAAAAAAAATATTTATCCGTTAAGTTACCTTTGTTAGGTTAACCGTGTATAGACACCGTATGTAGAGTTTGTACGACACAATAAAAATTGCACCAATCAAAACACTTTGTGGCTTACTAGTATTTTCTGGTCAACGACAGTGGAATTAATACTCTACAAATCTTGCATATGTTCAGTAAATCACGGTGTTTATGAGTCATTCAAGTCGGTGCGAGACCGCGCGACCCCGCACTGATTTGCAATCTCGAATGCCCGTCCCGTGTGCACTCACAACTCCTTCTCTCTTTACATTTCAATGCAAATGAACTATATGGAAGCAGATCGGGCGAATAATAATTTCCTAAAAGTATTGCGACATATTTTTTGACAAATACTTTTATTTATACTTCGATTGATATGTATCTAAAATCGATAGGTATCTAAATATTTTTCAACGTTTACGATAATCATAACAACTGCTTGTCGCTAATTCTATCATATGTTTGCCCATTATTCATTATCCAGACGACGCGAATCTGTATAATGTTAAAAAATGTATAAACCTCCATAAATAAGTACTTGGCTAGTAATAGGCTAAGACAAAACAGTTTTTCTCATTTGTTTTTAACAAATGTTTTGGTTGGCGGCCGTTGACGAGCTTTTAGTCTTATCAGTAAAAAAAATAAAAATTAATAAATATGGCCGAATTTCCACGACAGGATGAAACATTTTCACTATAATAATGTAAAGGATTCTTGCCCGATTAGATCGCTGTTACTATTCTATTCTTTAACTTAAATGAATAGCTTCGCAGCGTCTTTGTAGAGCACTTTGTATGTGCGTCGACGTTAGAGCTTCCAGTTTTGGGAACGAGCACGCACTGACTGGCTTCATGAATATTTAGATGAGAAGTGCTTCATTAGTCACTTGTTCTTCGTAGGAAAAGGGCGTGTCTGGATGCTCTTTCATATTCCACGTTCGATTCTTGTTGGAAATTAATAAAGGAAATATAGTCATTATAATTATTTTTGAATTGATTGAATTTTGTTTTAATTTTTAAAAATATTATTAAATGGAATCTTAGGAAAACTTTATTATACTCGAATTTACCCGTCAATTTTAAGAAAATCTATATTATCCTTTCAATAATTATTTGTATGTCAATACATTTGTGTATACTTACATCTTACATCCATTAGAAGAAATAGGTGTAGCGGTGGTACCTCCCCGGTCGAACTACACTAGTTCTACCACCTTTTTATATATTTTTTGTTCTCGAAACCCTTCAAAGGGTACCTGACGCTATAGGAGCGACGATAGGTTATGTGGGATTTTTACCGCAATAAAACTCCCCGGTAGCAGTCCTCGGCGCTGGAAAGAGGACTCCGGGATCTCCAAGGGAAGGCAACCAAGGTCCTCTGAGCTAATCACACCATCGGGCTCTACTCAGGTGAGAGCGGCTGGGTCCACCGACCGTCTGTTCTTTACAAATCTATGCGACCACACATACCGCTGTCATTCCCGGGGTCTCTTAGCTGGACGGTTCGAGCTCCCACTCTTGCCGCCCGCAACCGCGGAAGCCCCTTTTAGTCGCCTCTTACGACAAGCAGGTGATACCGTAGCTCTATTCTAATCCTGAAGCTACAGGGACGACTATTTCATCTACCATATGGTCGATTAAAAACTAAAGAAACTGAACGTAGAATAGATTATTACTACAATACATTTATTACACATCAAAACAAGAAATAAATACAAAACTAGATTTCGACATAATATTGAGTAATAGAGTAGTAATGTTCGGGTTTATAACATAACATAATAAAAAACAGTATGTTATTACTATTGAACTATAAAAGCAGAAATAAAGCTACATAATGACTCCAATACGTTTATTTATTTCGTGACTGCTCGCGTGAACTTTCACACTATAAAAATTCATCATATTAACTAGGTAGGTACGCATTAACAGATACCGTCGCGAAATCAACTCCATTGTTCCCACCACAAAATGAAAGTTCTCTATTTGCATATTATATATATCTTGATTGGTATTCATATTCCGATATATGTAATTGTAAGGCTTAAGATTCATCTACTGGTACCAAAATTGCTTCATGAATGCATTTTGAACGTCACGAGGAAGATATAAAGAGTAAAGCTTTATTGTTCAGTAAGCTTTGGCAAAAAGATTTTGTAACAACTTTGTTAATGCTTTCGCCCACGTGACTTATGTATTCTTAATTTCACTTGTCTTTTATTAATATCATGGTACAAGGAGACGATCACTGTCAAGGATATAAAACTCAGCGTCAGAGACGAAATTAAAGATTTCTTTAATTCGCTTGTGCTCATAACATATTTAACAGAAAGGAGATAGAGGCGAACGAGACTCGTGCCTTATTGTTGTTGAACATGATGAGCTCTTGACGTTTGCTTATTACAATTGTGAAAGTAAGATATTTAAGCGGCTGAACGTCGTACCGTTGACATGGACAAGTCGCGCGGCGCGGCGTGGGCGCGCGGCTCCTGTTCGCCGCCCCGACGATACGCGCCTCTCCGTCCTCCCGCGCCTTCTCGCCTCTACCAACAATCCCATTGTACGGCCTATTTGCTAGTGAAGGTTTATCTATGCACTCTAATAAGATAAACGCTTAACGATAGTATAATTAACCTTGCTTTAGACCGCGATAAAATTACATTGCGTACAATCAAATCAATTATAAGTTCCGTATGTTTTCGAGACAAAAAAATTGGGAAACATAAAAATGGACAAAATTCGGAACACACTGTCAGTCATCGAAGGAGAACAGTCGTAATACAAAATAAAAGCGGAGGATGTTCATCAGACGTGAGGCCATAAAACGAGCCCTAAAATGTTAAACGACTGCTCAAAATTGGTGGTAAGAAGAAATTACAAAATAAAAGAATGGGATTACGGTACTTTGACTGATTTTTTGAGAGAGTTCGTCTTAACCTATATTTCATTTTATGGGTGAACGATTTTTACAGCCTCGCGGACAATCCGAATGACTACGCCTGTGTAGAAAGTTTCAGAAATTATTGCGAAATGATTAATCAGTCCAATAAACCTACATTTTGAATAAGAAATCTTAACGCGTCTTTATTAGTTTATAGCGATAAATTGAACTGTCTCAATTTGTAACCTGTAGCCTTAATGGCTATAGACACCGAGCTCACGAGTGTTAAGTTTATTAGCGCATTCGTAATGTGTTCCGTTAAAGCACTTCCGCAGTCAGTTCGGTATTTGATTTAGGCGAGGTGTTTACACGTAGCTGTCTTTGGGTCAATTGGAATGGAGCTATCAGCGGTTACAAATCGGAGCAGGCTTGTGACAAAGCATGTCGGTCGGTGATCGACGTTGTCGCACGGCCCTCTATGACAAACGCAACGCTATGAGTGATTGTGTACGTCCGTCGCTCGGCACTCGCTCTCTTTGTGCTCTCGAATAATCCGCTGAGTCGTGATCTGGAGTCTAACGGTGCAGGTCTACGAGCCTATTGAGTGCGCTCTCGGTAATAGACACAATTTTTCAAGCTTTCACATAAGATCACTAATACTTACTAAGCTCAAAATCCATCACATGACTTATTATCTCCATTCCGAATCTTATTAGATTACACAACTTTTTGTAGTCCGTTAAATACTTACTTAATATAGGAGCAAATAGGAGTAGTCTTTACAATAACTTGTTTGAAAGAAAATAGTCATAATATCCTACAAGAATCTAATCTAAGTACTTAAAAATAAATAGCGTTAGCTTTAGCAATCACGAAGCAAATGTCAACTTAAATCATTGACCTCTGATCGGGCAAATTAAAAGACAAGAAAAATGCCAAAGAGTTGCCCCGGTCTTAAAGGGTGGCAATATATATTTTTACATCATCTTTTGGTTGCATACCTATTCTGTCACTCTTATTCTTTTCAGTTGTGCAGACCGTCTAAAAAAGAAACGTGTTCATGTGACTATATTAATGCTTATATAATTACAATTGTGTGAACGTTATAACATTTTTAGTTGTTAACTCTATTGGAAAATTTGTTTAATTTTTAATGATCATTAAATATTTTACATACTTTTGATTATACGGTTATGTTCTTAATACTAAATATTTATGATAGTCAACTATTTTATGAAAACAAGAAAATTTAGATTGCGGCCAGATGTTTAAGAATTGACATACGTGTGTATATGTATACAAGTATATATGTATATATTGTAACTTTTAATATCTTACTTATGAATTATATTAATAAGACGCTATTGTTTGTGAAATAATATATCTTTTAATGATTTTCTTTTTTAAGAAAATATGTTGCCTTAATTACGTTAGCAGTATTAACTAGTGTCGCAATCTTTCATTTTGGGGCTTTCGAAGATTTATGCAGGGATACTATGGCTAGATAATTATATACTTATACTCATAAAATTAAAGTATATATATCTGGGAACATATATATCATTTAGGTGGGTACCTACACAAATTAGGATATATGGGTTAGTGTAAGCGAAACTGCAATAAAACTATTTTCTTAATGCCTTCTAATTCAGTCATTTTCGTCATGTAGGTAGCACGCGTGACATTTCACACTGCGGTTTAGCCGATTTAAGTTAAAATCTCAGGTCTCACCTGCACACAGCCAGCCACCTGTTAACTGCAACTCGGCAGAATAAAAAAAGGAAAGAAGCGAGCGCCAGCCAATGCAAAAAACAAGAATCCAAGACGACACGTTTGGAAAATAAAAAAAGCTCTCGCCCACCAGATGGTCGCCCCGACGCGCCGAGAAACTCGCTTTGAGCAGGTTGTGACTTACCACGCATATTCATTTGCACTTATGAATGCGGGGAAAATTGAATAACAAATCTGATTAAAGAATACGAAATAATAATACTATCCAAGGATCTAGTGGCTAGAAGGCGGCAAGGCACATAAAGCCGCTATTACAATGTGCAAGTATGAGCGCACAATTATAGTGCTTGCAATAAAATAAGCAAAAAGATCGTCCTCAATAATCCAGTTCTTTTTTATATTTATATTATTGTAAAGTTTCTAAATAAGTTGAGATTTACTGCTGCATTATGACTGCAATCCACGTGTACCTCATCGTAATTAATCGCGAATGGAATTGACTTCTACTTGAGATTGGCCTTAATTGTGCTTGTATGGCCATACAAGCCCTATTTACTACCCTACTGAGAATGCTTTTCCTGATCATTAAGCTTGAATATGCTCGTGTGTCAATATTAATAGTTGTTTTAATGGCTATCAAGATGATCATAATAAGATGATCATAAGAATAATCCGTTTTACTAACAAAAACATATATTTTTATTTATTTTGCAACTTTTGAACCAAATGTCGCAACATTTAAAATCGAAATACATGGTACATTACATTGTATGATTAAATTTATAAACTAATTTAATTAATTTTATTGAATACTAGCAGATCCCCGCGGTTTCACCCGCGCTTA
>MOOZ01000925.1:224161-235514 GCA_002930495.1 Cecropterus lyciades | reverse complement strand
AACCCACATATTATTAAACAATACAATATTTACTAGTCACTCTACCGATAAGAGGAAATCGACTAAACGCCTGTTCGGGTAATATTTTATCACACCTTTTGAAATAGATCCAACTGTGCTCATTTAGCAGAGCTAGCGAAAATTAATTGGCCATATGTTTTCGTTACATTCTCATTAAAACGGGCGCTTTTGAAAAGATATGACCCCATATGGTGCATCGTTTTTTGTATTGCAAAAACACGTCAAAAATGTTAAGCCGACAAAACAATCAAACAACAAACAGGAAAAAACGGACGTAACGTAACAACCTGTTTCAAATTTAAATAATGTGTCAAGTCATCTCATCACCTTAGTACTTTGTTGTTTTTTGTTAGTACGTCGATGTCGTATGTATTTAACTTTTATACAAAGTTGCATACCAATCTAAAGTAAGCTTTTATGGTTAGGTTTAAGCCGTAACATTTAAGTGGGTAGATGATATTTGAATAATACAGGTTGACAGACTTTTTATTGTTTTTGTAAATTTGGTGGCCACACGAACATTAAAGTATGTATTAGTAGTATAGTAGCATATTAGGGTAATTTGAATTGGGATTGTAATAAGATAAATGCATTAATTAAAGGAGAACGTCATTAGTAAGAACATTATTGTTGCTGTTCATAATAAAAACATATACACTAAGTCATTACTCGTATACTCGTTAACGTGCAAAATATGTTCAAAGAAATCTTCTTCGTACCTCTAAAGCAAATAATCGTAATCCAAACAAACTAGTTAGAACTATTACTCACTTAGTAGTATCGGTGATATCACACCACGCTAATGTACACGTGTACGGTAGCGGCAAAGCTATATTGAAGAAGTAACCGCAGCATTTGATCTTGTTGTGACAATTAATTGCTTCGGCACTACCTGGGAAATTGGCCCGCCTCCGCAATTAGTTCCCAGTTCCCAGCTTACTAATGCCTGTGTAACTTATGGTCGACGATAGCAGCCGTCTCATGTCGCTCATTAATGGATAGTTTCCATTACTAATCGACTTCAAACAACATTTCACTTTGTAATTTAAGGGGTAATTATCGCATTTGGCCAAAGATTAACTCTTGTATTTGCAACTCTAGTCTCACTAATTTAAGTATTCCTTTTTAGGTTAGTAAATGATTTGTTGTTTTCGTTAACAGAAGATATTGTTCTGCGCTGACAAAACGTTTTATGTTCCGATCCGACGATTATGACTGTATAAAACTGTTAGGAAATTTCAGTATGCAATATTGAGTACCATTTAAGTACGTACGAAATATTAATTACTTTCCTTAACCTCTTTTTAGTGGTATAATGGTATAAGTTAGGTATTCTTTTTAATAATAGGTAGAACTATTGAATAAGATTAAATAAAACAAGAAAATGGTATACAATTTATGTGATATATTTCTTAAATGTAGTGTAATTTTATATTTTTATGAAGTTTACTGATCACAGAAATAGTTCAAGTGACATTATTTAACATAAAGATACACATTTTCATTGCGACTACGAAACCCCTCATTGTTCGCCGCATCCAATGCACTTGGCCGCTTATTAAAATATGTGTCTAAACTAGACTAGTTAAACAAATATTGAAAAGAATTCTAATGAATTATGTTACTAATACATTATTCTTTTTAAATTTATTATATACTTAACTGTACATACTTATAGACATTCATACATACATTGCATGAATTGTCCTACACTTATATATTTTAAAACATGATTTCTATTTAGCATTTCAAAATACAGGTGTAGAGCTTTGAATAATAACATTAGAACAGAGTTAGTACCTGCGCGAATGTGGCGCGTGCGCACCTGTGCCCGCATGCCCGCTTCCATCTAAATAGAGAAACACAGCGTGTTGTCCAGCCCTTTTCTTAAATTGCTATTCCGTAATCAACTATATTGAGACAATAATCAACAAAGGTTAAACAAATTCCATTAATATGAGGGTTAGAATGTGTTAAAGATAACAATCACAAACATTTAAATTATTTTACTAATGAATGGGTGAACAGTTGACTTTTTTTAAATAACGAAATCTTCAGAAAAAATAGTTATAAGGATTTCACTAAGTTAGGTAAACCTAGAGTATAAATAGAGTATACGCATAAATACTTATTTTATTTTGTGTTAAGACACTGATCATGATAACAATAAAACAAAAAACGACTACTTACTCGCACAAGCAGAAACATAAAATTTCAATAATAAGATCATTTTATAATGTACACACACATCGAGGAAGGATTTCTTGATATTCCACGTCTAAGGGAGTTAAATATTTATATGATTATCTGCATGTACGAAGTCGTGGGCAACAGCTACTCTATTATACTATAAGTAAAAGAACGACCTGAAATAAATTTGCAGCGCGCTATATGTCGCTAGAGACTAATTCAAGCTGTCTGTATTACGTCAAATCACTTATTCAAAATCGAGGTTCAATCAAATGATGAAATTCTAAAGCATGACTCCACTTGTATATATAATCACTCGACTTCTTAGATCGGCACATAATGCAACGCACGCTTGTCACGCCGTGTCATACGGAAACCTATAGAGCCAACGACTTTTTGTACGAGTGAACGTTTTGTGAGCGAATCTATTTGGTCTGATTTGAGTAACAGATTATATAAAAATTAAGTTGTGGTTCATTATTTGCTCAGGGCTTTTCCGGTAATAGTCCGGTAACCTTTTATTTTGAAACTTTCACTACTCAAATTCATATTAATTATTTAATGTTATAACGTCAATTTTTGAAGGGTTTTGCAGGCTTGTGTTGCTGCTATTTGGCATTCTTGTGAGTATCTACAAGACCAGTATTAACTACTACCACGTATATTCTAAAATCATTTGATTTGATTTGATTTTTCATTTATTTCATCTTATGTACGTCGTCTGTACCATATCCTCATATCTGCGTCACAAAACTCTTGTTTTATTACATGTTTGAGTAAGGGTTTGATTAGAATATTACATGGCTTCTGATTTAAATATATATTTAAGAAAACGGGTGTAATATAAAGAAAGAGAATGTCGTTCTATGATCATTTTGTTCCGCCGCTGGACATAGGCCTCTGCGAAGCCCTGATGAAGATTATTTTCCAATAGTCAACGATCCTGGCATACATGTATATGACTGCAGTAGCTGTTGTTGATACACAGGAAGACTGTCGCCCATGTCCTGGTTTTTGTCCGTTAGTGAAAAAAGGGATTGGTGCTATTCAAGATTGACACTAAATGGCAAGAAGAAAATGTAGGTAATGGTTATTTAAATTTTTTGTGATCAGTTTTCATTATTCTTATGTACGTACCTACTATTGATTTATTATTATTTGTAGGTTGTATCTATCTTAGTTTTTAGTACGTTGGTAATTTTAGTATGTTATCGAAATTATGTTTGTGATATCATTTCGATATCTATATTATACTTGAAATTTAATTGTGATTTGTATTCTTGTTCTCTTGTATGAAAGAGCTTATAATCGCAACGATGAAGACGTCGGCGTAGCAAGCCGCAGGCAGTTGTAACGCGGCGTGCTGTGGAGACGGCTCACGCAGGGTTCACACAGGATAATCAGAATTAAAGTGATATTGATATGGTACCAAGTACTTAAACGCGTAAAGATTATTTACAAAGCATTTTTGAAAAATATATAAGTCATTATAAATGTTTATTTTAAGAGCAATATTTTTTTTATTTAGTATCCATTCTAATGTCATCATGTTTATGTGTCTCTTGTATATAAGCATTTGATTTTCGAACTCATTGCATATTATGGTAAGAAATTGTATTGATTTTTTCATGGAAACAACAATTCAGTTTTCAGTATTTTAACGCAAGATTAATAATTCAGTATTTATAGTATTCAAATTACATTGATCTTAAAGTATATCTCGGCAACGATTCGACAGCCCTACAAGGATATCGGCAAAGCACCGTCGGATGTTATCGTACTTATCTGCCATATTGATTGCGCCCGTGTCGAAAGACTCGCCGGCCAAAAGCGACGCGAGCGCAGATTGAAACCCGAACGTGTCCGATGATTGATTACTGCGTAATGGACACTGACACTCCGAACCGATTTACTGAAAATACCAATGTGACAATGTTGTAATGTTTATAAATACAGTTATAAATTAATGATGCAATGCGAGATTTATTGCATTAATTTTAATGCAGCGTTTTCTCAAAATTTTAAGTTTAATTTAGCCATATTAACTAAATCCTAACATAAAATATTCGCGATGTAATTCCCTTGATAAACTTCAAATTTTTATATTACAAAAACCAAATGTTTAAATAATTGCTCAGTATTCCTACTGCAATGTATAGAATCCTACTGATAATAAATTTAAATCATAAAGTCACATCCTTATACAACTACGTAAGAAAATGACTATTTTAAGGTCTATATAAGTTAAGCATTTAATTTCTATATATATAACAATTATATAATAAATACATTTACAGTATAAATTTTTTAATACCTACATTTATGGAGTCAGTATCTGTAGTCTGGGTTAACCTGTACCTACATAACACTTTTCATATTAATTATTGTCAAGAATTTGGGATACGTACCATAATATTACCAATTACCAAAATTTCACGCTCTTATCGATCCCTATCGATGATGTAATGAGTTTTAAAAGCTTTTCGATTCCAAGGAATTCAAAATCTCTGCAAACAGGCATGATTTTAATCTACAGATTGAAGATGTACTTTTCCGTTTTAAATGATTTATGTTCGAAATGAAATCCATCGCGATAAGACATACATTCAACTACTTGTATACCCAGGGATATTTTAAATTCGTTTATTGAGTGTTCGATGTTTTCCATGTTAAAAGGCAGTATAATTTTAAAAAATGCTGGCGAATTTTGATGAGGTTAATGCGTTGTCGCGGTGCAGCATATTATTAAGAATAATAACAGCGATAAAGCTGTAAATTGCGTATGCGTGAGGTCGAAGCACTCGGCGCGGGCGCAGGCGTCACGGGAGCCGTTTGCCCACTTGCCCAGCGCCAATTGATTGATAATGCCTGCCATCAAATCACCGAAACGCTCCACGCAAATGCACTTGTCAAGAGGCTTCACGATTGACCCGAGCATTTATAACTTACGTTCGACTGCAGTGTTTGCCTTTTATTCGAGTTTATGTGTTTGCTTTTATGTTTCGAATTCTTCTTTTTATGGATTTGATTTTGATTTTCAATATCCATATAACATATGTATTATTTTAAAAGGGTAGTGGGTTTATATTTTCGAAAGTACAATCATTTTATTTTTTTTTATTTTATGGAAAACATTTTAATAGCGACATATTGCATATTATGTCCTCAGTCGATTTCCCTTTGAAGATATATCTTCGCCCACATTATTCATGCCAGTTTTAAGTGCAGCGTAATATTTCTTAATCCATCAGCTTTCTCAACTATCTTACAGTGCTTTGTTGCTTGTTACTTAGCAAACCCAAATAAACGGGTGTTTTAAATTGTGTATAGTTTATGTAATAGGTAGTCGCTAAATAAAATGCATGTATGCCGTTAAAGTGTACGATAAATAACCTAGATATAGAATTTTATCTAACGACGATAAAATAAAATATAGAAAAGATAATTATGTAAACATGACCACATTCCTAAATGCGGTCATGCTAAACTAAAATCATGTCTATTCCGCCGCAGGTTGAAAATAAAAGGAAAAATAGGCACTGATAGTCACTGATAGAGTAAGAACTCCTCGGCGGTCTATGGTAATATTCTATGTTATATCCGGGCGCAATATTAGCTGATTCAAAATGCAATTATACCACCATGTAATTTCCTTAGATGCTCAGTAAACGAGTAAATCTGTGTAAAAAGCCGAGTAAATCTGATCCTATTAGATCTTTGTGGACTAGAAAGAGAAAAACTTAAATTTACTTGAGTAAGTAGCAAACAAGCATAGAATCTAGTTGATAATAGAGTAATTATTGCCACCCGTGTCAAACTCCAAATAGAAAGGTTGATCTACACAAAATCGATTACGTTACTACCCTAGACCGCCATAGATGGATTTAGTGATACATTATTTTATTACCTTACCATAATAAGGATTTATATTATATTAGAGATTTTGTGATACATTGACCATAACATTAGTTTTTAAGACTTTATGCTTAAATTGGAATATAGTATCACCATACTGCTATGAGGACCGACATACAAAACAGCGGTGCGGCGCGTTGCCGCAAAGTAAGACGTCGCTGAGCGTTGAGCGTTGCAACAGCGTGTCGTAAATCGTGCCGCTACCGATTCCAATTCCAGCAAACGCTGGAATGCACGGAGCGTTGCACGATGCAAATTTTTACGTTGCGACGGGCGTCCTCGTTGATTTTGGCGGTGAGGCACCGCAACGCTTTTATGTGTGTCAGTCGTAAATCAGAAGTAAGGGTGCAGACCCAATTAAGCCAAATAGTAATTAAGTTGTTTGTGCTGGGCGTTGTTAATATATTTATAAAACACATACATACGTATCTGTGATCGAATGCAAAATTCCCGAATAAGACACGTTTTCTGCACTAATATGGTAGGTACTTGCACACCGGAAATTAGAAAAAAGTTTGCCGTTAGGTTGTTCATAGGCTAACTAATTCTTGGGACCTTTAGCTCGAGTCCAGTATCGTAGGCTAGAAACACACGGTAGTGGATATGTAACGGCGCGTGACGTCCACCTGTCGCGTGCGAGGCGCGTGCAGCGCCAACCGCCGCGCACGCTGAACCGTGGCCAGCGCACTTGCTGCCGAAACCACCGACCGTGGATACGGGCGCACACCTGACGCCCGCGCGTGCCGTACGCGTTGCCATCGCTACCTCCTCCACATATACTGCAAACGTATGTACGTTTGTAACCACACAGGCAGAACCTTGACTCTTGCTTTTAGAGCATTGTGACCTTAGCAATAATTATAACCTAATGGTTAAAACTTAGTGCCTAAATCAAGGGATTTGAAGTTCAAATCTAAAGCTCTGATATTTTTAAGTTATGTGTGTATTAGACATTCATTAATTATCACTTGTTTTAACGGTGAAGAAAAACATCGTGGGAAACTTGCATGTCTGAGAGTTCTTTATAAAGGGGTGTGTAAAATGTATCATTTCTTCATTTCTCACTTGGCCAGCGCGGTAGACTGTGATCTATACCTCTCCCTTACTCTAATGGAAGATACGTGCTCAGCAGTGGTACTGTAACGGGTAAACAATCGTAAAGCTTAATGAGTGGTAAGGGTGGTATGAAACATAAAGCTTAATAGTGCGATATTAATAAGTACGACGACTGTGACACGGCAATCTAAATAAAAGCCGCAAAAACCTTATATCACAAGCTAGCGTACTTGATTTTCATGGGTATCTACTTCGTGTCACTTGACCTGACAGCTTGATTGCTATATTTATTTTGACGCTAAAGCTTGCCAATTATTTTTTGTCCCGAATAAAAAGAGCCGAGACAGACCAAACTAAAAAGAAGCAGTAAAAGCAAACCGTGACGAACTACCGAGCGAGTTATGTCTAGTATATCTTCAGATTCTTATATTATTATTATACTCATTACATTACTCATTATGACACTATCATTTTGAAGATAAAAATAATATCTAGAAAAGCAAAACATAAACCGACTGGTCTCTATAAACCATTTTCTAAACTACTAAACACACGAAACCTGTAAATGTATTCGAAGTTACAGTAGCGCGAATCAACTTGTTACTCGGTAACTACTCTTCAAGAATTTCTCACGAATAAACATAGATGACGGCACTTCTGTTAGGAATCTATAGTAAGTAGCTAAACTTGCGGTTTATGCAGGTTAAGAGGCATTTCGTACAATAAACGGTAATAAATCGCCGTGCGTGTGCAAATGTCACCGCGCTATTGGTGACTGAAAATGTCATTGTGTTTCAAGACAGTACAAGGCCTTAATGAAAGGAAGATATTTGTATTTACATCGGTAACAACCATCAATTTAATTAATATGAATCTTTTGTCGTTTCTCATACTGAATGATGAACGATTTGATCTCATTGAACTTGAGGATCGTTTAGATTAGAATGATTTTCATTTGTTTATCGTAAAAGTAAAACTGTAAAGGTATTTTTGTAATTATTTTAATTTATGATTTGTTATAATCATAAGAATAGACAAATATTACATCTTAAATGCTACATATAAGCCCAGTGGGAGACATAAAAATATTGAGGATAATACCAGCCCGCTGGGTGGCCACGGCAAACAAACAACTAGATCGCCTACGCTGCGTGCAGGCAAAGGTTATCAGCGACCGCAAGAGATTACGTAAGACACATTTTAGGATATACATGGTATAACGTTAAGCTGGCATATATAGTTATAGCAGTGACAGCCTAGTGGTTTGAAATTCGGACTCTCAATTTACGCCAAGTATCTCAATTAAGCACCCAAATTTCGAATCCCAAACCCGGAATCGGACCTCTGATTTTTCGAAATTACAAGCGATAAGAAATAAATGGTAAAACTTGTCTTAAACCTCCTTACTTTGACAGGAGATCTGCACCAAGCAATGGGACAGTAACTCGTGGATGAACGTTAGGCACTCTTAATGGATGAAGTTATAAAAACATACTCGTGTCCGGCACGTGCCCAGGGTACATCGGCGCGTGCGCAACCTAGCTCGACAAGCGTGCTTCGCTACGCTCCAGCGCCCTACACCCTCTACCCCTATCACCATGCCATTACTTCTGTTACATTATTCTAACATAAGTCTAACCGTCATGTGCACGACAGTTGGGTACTTGGAGAGATAAGACAATCGAATTGAACACCAGTATTGTCGTAATTAGATTAAGGGATGGCATGACCAATGATAACGTCAATTGCTTAGTTGTTAGTAATATAAATAAAATAAACAATATTTTATTTATCATTCAATATTGGTGTCGGAATCCACAAATGATTGTTAAAATGTATCATGCTGTTCACCATCCTATGGAATATGAGAATCGGTGCAAACATACATAACAGTTTACATTCTTGATAGAAATCGTGGGTTTATTGGTCATGAATGTCGGGCAGGTATCAATAACGCGATTGAATCTTGTCATAAAAATAGCTTCAACTTCTGTGATCCAGCTTATACTTGAACAGTCTTTTATTCGATTCTAGTATATGCTATGTAGATGTATAGTTTAAATGAGGATAAATGAGTTTACGAGAATGGCAGCAACGATAGCATATAAAACACGTTGGCTCGCGGAAGGTTGCGGTGCAGCGGCGAGCCGGCGCAGGTTACGCGGGGGCGGCGGCGCGGCGGCGCGGGCGCACGGTCGCCGTATTTTATTTATAATTACGGACGACGACCCGAGACCCGGACCTGTCGCGATTTCACCTGCTATTATTGCCATTTTATTCATTGTTATTGCGTTTATTACATTGCTTGTTACAGATTTTACTGTCTGTAGGATATAACGAATGGCTCTTAATGATGAGAGTACGTGTTCGTGCTGATTTCTCCTTATAAAAGCTCGCGTAACGATTGCATCCTTAGTTAGTGGTGGCGATTTAATTGATATTATTGATATTATT
This sequence comes from Cecropterus lyciades, assembly GCA_002930495.1. Classification (NCBI taxonomy): domain Eukaryota; kingdom Metazoa; phylum Arthropoda; class Insecta; order Lepidoptera; family Hesperiidae; genus Cecropterus; species Cecropterus lyciades. The sequence goes on along the minus strand of MOOZ01000925.1, from coordinate 225,878 downwards.
AAGTTTTTAATGCTCTTCATGATACACAATGTGAAAAGAAAGTAAAATGAAATATATGCGTTAATGTAACTTTCTTGTAATAAATGCTATAGTCGCATTGATATATCGATTACGACTTTATTATATGTCGAATAACTTAATCATAATTTACGAATGGAATTTTTCTGAACAGCATTCACATAGCAGTGATAGCCGTTAAGATTTTAAGTTATGTCTGTATTAATTTAAATCTAGTATATCTAGTAATCCTCAAAGTAGGCACTACATATTAAAAAAATATATATTAGTCTACTACCCTTTTTAACTAATCATGAGAGAAGATTCACCCCTTACCTAAATATATTGATAATGAAGAATGGTTATTGTTGCTGAGTGTACCATTTTTAATGCCTGTCGTTAATACTTCCGTAACTATACGGATCAATTGTAAAAGCATGATTGTCACTCACAATTTTTCAAATACTACCTACCTATTTAGGATTTTCAATATAAATTCGATAGTAAATATCAATGAATAAGTAACCGAATTGGTAATGTACTCAGTTACGATGAATAAGTATGCCATGAGCTGTAAAGACCACTTAAAATCAGGCGATTCTGCCTTTAACTATTCTTTCACCATCACTAAAAACCCTCTTTAACGAATATGAACTCCAATCTTAGGTAGACTTTAAAAAAATGATTACTTCAGAAATGAAAAAAATTGACAAATTTTGCAAGATCTTCATCACATCAGGGTTAGTACGTATTTGAAATAAGATCAAATTATAACATTTTAAGTAAGTGATAACTTTTGGCAAGTATGTTTTGTGTGGTAATGTGTGTAACTACCTAAAAATGAAAATTTAATCCCTGAATACCTTGTATATTGTATTCTACACAACAAGACGGCATTAAGAAGAAAGTATCTACTTATCATATCGATTACACAGTAGACTCAGTCTATATACCATACGATGTAACTTATGGATGCCGTTATCACAAAACTGACACGTGCATTGTCACTAATAGTGTGAGACATTTTAACGTATGACGATTGAGATCCACAGTATTAAGATGAAGTGACAAGGAGCGGTCGTTATTTATAATGTAGTATCATTTCGCGGTGGGCAATCGGTCGGTAGTGTGAGTCGGTCGGAGGTGAGGGTCGGGGCACACGCTCGCCACCTACGCGCGGTACCGTTACACACCGGTTAATTTTTGTATCGAGCCGGGATTATTGTATTAACGCCCGCGCCCTCACGCTCCGCTCGGTAACAATGTGCGCACTAACATAATAATATCAGGCGACTTATGAAGTTTCACTTCCCTTTCCCAAACGTCGTTCAACATGTCATAATTTAAAAGTGTTCGACAGCGATCCACAATTGATCTCATTTTGCAGTAACAAAATACATTATCGTATTAGTCTACCCAAATATAGGAATTTAAACTGTAAAACGACGGCAATTTTTATTATTGTTAATTATACAAGATTTATTAATTGTCGCTCATAAACGCTTAAACATAAACGCTTTCTACACTCATAGCCCCACAGTAGGATTTTCTCCTGTGTCGTGGGTGCCATGGACACACAAAGACGAACACACAAACACCCAGACCCAGAACAGAAATCTAAACTCATCATTCGGATGTCTGTCTGGCCGGGGATCGAACCCCGGACCCACTGCGTGTCAGACCGGTATGGTGACTGCTCCGCCACGCGGGTCGTCATCTC
>MOOZ01000925.1:203821-223862 GCA_002930495.1 Cecropterus lyciades | reverse complement strand
TTAATTGTCGCTCATATATCATTAGATACTCATAAATTATCTCTACATGTAATTAATGTAATGTAATATACATGTATTACATTACATATTGAAGTACCAAACGAGCATGCGGTCCAGCTCGATCTGTAATCAACCCCAGTTAAGATTTATCTTATAACTCAGACTCTTAAGTCTTACATAAGATTGGCCACATGTGTTTTGCTACTCCTGAGGACTAAGTTGGAATGCCTTGGATAAGTATGTCTCTCATACCACACCCTTGAGAACAAAATACAGCAAAGCTTGACACTGCGTATATTAGGCAGAAATAGGTGTGGTGGTGGTGCTTTCGGAATCAAACCATAATGTGTTGTACCACCTATAAATGTACTTACTTTAACTCATAACTTTCAAAAGTTAACGGGCTGTAATGTTTGATAACAATGATCTTCATTTATATACATTCAATACATGTACTACGCATTGTTTATATCGACTTTTCTACTTTAACGAACTCGATACAATGCAACTATAAACAAAACATATCGTAAATCACTATTATACTCGTACTATAGACACAAAGCCTTTTACTAAAATTACCAACAAACCATATATTTCGAAGAGACTAGTAATGTAGCCACGAAACAATTTTTAAATACGTGCAGATAATTAATCAGGGAAACTCGTTGATGTCTTTTGTAAGGACGCTCTTGCAGCGTGTACTTACATCAGTATGAGTTGTATTTATGCATAAATTTTGATCCCTAATTAACTGGAAATGCGTTATCAATGATTATAATAATATGAAAAAATCTATGTGAATCAGAAATGTTATTTGCTGAATTACTGTTATTTTGTTATATAAAATGAAAAATATTTTCATGTACAATGGTACCAGTAAAATATAGGGAAACAATACTGATTCGCACAAAGCTTAAGGGCATAAAGCATCAGAATCCATTTACATGAATCTGCAAAGCATCGCTACTAGTGAATAATCTTTTCACAGGCGTTGAAGCGCGACGTGCGCCGCCCACGCGCGAACCAACACACCATACCTTACGGACTTGTCTGTGGTTATTGGCACAGGATCATACGATTTATCGGCGTGCGTCGCGCCGTTGCTTCACGGGTACCATCTTACTATGGCTTCATCGGCAATTCTTGAAAAAGATATAATATAATAAAAATACATTTCTCCATAATACTATTAGAAATTAATTATCCTTGCTTTACGGAAAACGTTAACATTGTAAGTTATCCGACAAACCTGAAAATTTTCTAAAAAAGTTTAAATGTATTTGAAGTCTACCAATTTGAACTTGGTTATTAACTATAGCTAGTGTCCGACAAAAGCTGACAGTCCGGCTTCGACTTCGTCCACCTTCAGGCAAATAAAGCACCTTCGGCAAGAGCTTCGGCATCGGCCAAAATGTGCCGAAGTTTTTGCTGAGTCCAAAGATTCTAGGGAGTGCGTAAATGGAACGAATTATAACGAATACATGATTCCACGACGGACATGATGAAGCTGAGGGATGAGTAAAAATTCTATTTTGAGCTTGTGTCGCCATTGTGTATGAAATTTACATTATTCAAACTGTTATCATTTTAGTAACGTAGCAAATATATTTTAATCGGTTCTAGATGTCATTTATATTCAATAAACATAGATGAGTTCAGTTAAAAAAAAGCAGTTCAAGCCAATTTAAAACTGAATTCCTTATGGTTGGTATGGAAAAGACATAAAGTATTGAAGCAGGGAAGTATGAACCCATTCTCTAAATATTCGAGATATATCGGACTACCCTAAATTTACCAAAACAAGTTTTGTCAAAGAAAAAATCTATTGCGTGCTTCAGATTTTCTATAAAATTCAAAATTGCCTTCAGTCAAAATATAAAAGTCTCTTTTAGTTGCAAGAGTCGAATTAATTCGTATAATTAAAACGGTACATTTATTTATTTATTTTATTTATTATTTAGTCAGTTAGAATGGTTTAACAAATCACACTAATGACGAAACTTAAATTAAAATACAGTGATGATAGTAACAGAACAAAGACAGTTAAGAGAACAATAAATAATGATAATAATATTCCTTATGTATAAAAATGTGAAAGTAATTCGGTGCAATAATAACAATAAAATAAATGCCCAAGTGAGGCAATAAAATCAAATAATAATTAAAAATGATTTATTATACTATATACATTTATACATCATGCATTACATTATTCTTTATAATTAAAAGTCGATTTCTAGTTGTAGACATTGAAATATCCTTTTGTGCTTTAAGTACGCAACACCTACCCAATAACATGCGATCGTAAATAAATTCACAAAGGGCGAATGATATTAAACATGTTATTATGACATGGAAAGCAAAATCACGATGTACCAGATGTATCGTTGTAACGGGCGCACGTGACAATCGATGTGTGTACTTGTGTTTCTCGTGTTTAAATTAAATCCAAGAAACACAATACTTACTTGTAATATGTAAATGGGGGCTTAAAATTATTTAACTCAACTTAAAGTGGAATCAGAACACCTGTTACATTTTACATTTAGTATATACTCTAAATTTATGTACTTTTTATATTTAAGTAAAGTTATACTTTACACTAATTTATATACATCTATATAATCTCAACAAGATTCAAACCCGGGACTCTTAGCGTTACCAATATCATTACCACGTAAGCCTCTTTGTCTGCAACGACTTGCATTATTATAATTGAGGATAGGAAAATGTTTTCAATTTAAGATATGCATTAAAAATCTTATCGAGTGCACGTATTACTGAGTAAAGTTCATGAATTTACGTGCGACGAGAGATCTGTTATGATTTTTTTTAATACGAATCTTACGATAAAATATTTCTAAAAAAAAAAATCGTAAGTACTTAGTAGAGTTTTCATTTTAATATTGTAAACTACAATAACTAAATATTAGATAAATGTGTTGCTAAATTAATTATTCTAGTTTCCGAGACAAGCATATAGGACAATATAGGTATATGCGAATCGCAGAAATCGCTTCACCTATTACATTTTTTTGTTCAGTATGTACAATAGATTTCTGATAAATGATGTTGATATCTTAAAAAAATGTATCAGCATGACTTTTGCTCTATCTCAGGAGTAATATTAAATTCTAGAAGTAAGTTATGTAAAGGGGGAAACCCACCTCCTTTAACAAGGCGATAAAAGAAGTCTTCAAAAAGAAAGACTTTTTTATTTTTGTTCGTGAAATTTCAGAGTCTGTATATTCCGAACTTCCCATTAACTTAGTGTTTTGAAAAATTTAGAGACTCATCGAACTTTTCAGTACACGAATGCGATATCTTCATAACTTTCAACATAACGTAGAAATATTAAATATTTTTTTATATTATAGCTTTAATGGGATTATAAAACTTCGAAAGTTAATTGACAATAATCTACTAGCTAATACGTATTAACCAAAGTAGAACTGTTACATGTAGGTATGATTTAAGCACAACTGAATTAATAAACTCCTTATTATAATCCAGTTATGCTCTAATCGTTCAAATAAGTTTTAAATGTGTTTTGTGCTAATACTTATCTGATGATTGATGTTGTCCCACACGTTGAACGAATAAAATGTTTGTTTTAATTTTCATCTTATTTAACTTACAATATTAAAGATGAGTTTGATGATTTTTGTTCCGCACCAAGTTTTAACTTAGGTGCTTCGACATAATCCTTGAGATACTGATTTATACATGTGTTCAACAGATCTCATATAGGCTCAGGTAAGTTGAAAGGTGTATTGAACATACGTATACGTACGGATATGATATTATGTATAATATTTACTTAATTTTACATGAGAATCTCATCTCATCATTGGCGTCATTTTCCTATTTTAATTGGCTAACCTCTAAAATATTTTATTGTTAGGTACGACAATAAAGAATACACGTCCAATACCTATCTAGTCTTACATTGACCTATGCGAAGAGACCTATAGCATCAAAAGACACTAAATCTAAGGAGATTATAAATTGTAACATTGTCATATCAAGAGTGGGTTAGGTAATTTATTGAAAGGTGCGCATTGAAATCACGTTTATTTGTGCGCACGCGCCGACGCGACGTGCGACGTTACAAATCATGCTTATCGGTCGGGTTCGACTCGGTCCATTGCCGCCGCCAGCCCTAAATCTAGACGGATCTAGATACTCACCTACTCATTGATCCTCTGTGCATTTGGCGTCTTAATACCGACTGGAGCTATATTTACGTTGCTTTACAACAAATCACATAATGCTTTCCTTTACGAGAAATTAGAACCATTCACAAACTGTGACTGTCAAAGTATATCATCGCGAAATACAGAGAGATAAAAAATGACTTTAACGTATTAACAACTAATTTATTGTTTGTACCATTAAACATGTATTTTAGACGTTATCTCAGTATCTAATTATTATCGCAGTTACTCTACCAAAATTGCTAACTGAACTTATTCAAGTAAGACAATAATTAAATATAACAATGCTTACGAACGAGGTCGAATTAATGTCGAAACCCGTCCGAGTTATCTATTAGGCGATCGGTTATAAGTAATAGAAAAGTTCAAAGTTCTATGAGACTATTAAGTGTGAACTCTAATTGGTATCGCGTATCGGCGGTCAATCTCGAATTAGATAATCACGATGCAAATAGGAACAGAATTAATTAATGAGAATGCATTGGATTGGGCGCACTGCGGGGACGTAGAGCACGCGCCGCGCGGTCGCTCGCGGTGGCCCGGTGACCAATCACTGCGAGTCGCATGCGCACTCTCTAAAACAACTTCACTAGCTATTTCTAATTGGCACTCGTGTAGGCTGATGTGGATATTCACTGTCTTTTAGCGCCAACTCGCAATCTACACCGGCTAACTGCACCCTTATCTTTTCTCGTCGTGTAATTTTAATAGGTTTCAATTAAGCTTTTTGTTGCGTTCTTACTCTCTATTTTTGTATACCCATAAGTACATAGATTATATGTATCTTTTGTATGTGAAGTGCGAATACGTAAATTGTTTAGTTTCTACTCTTTCTATTTATCTATTTAATTTTAAAACATTAATCTTTATCGTGTATTTGTCAATTTAAGATTTTAGTCAAATAGATGATTACCACTTATCCATGTATTACATTGTGTAGATTTAAAAATTGATAATTGCTAGGGTATACGAACAACGAAATAAATTTAGTATCATGTATATATTACGGATTTTTTCTAAATCCAAATCTATACTTCAAATCTACTACAAGCTCAGATCTAATCATTCTACAATTCGTCAACAGGGGGCGTTGTTCAAAGCTCAGCAGTTATATTCAGATTACACAATACGATTTCGAGTCGATAATATCTTAATTCCAAACATTTCGATTTTAAATGTTATTCAATATCAGTATCTTAACTTTTGAGAATCGTGCACTTGCGTGACAGGGTTATAGGTTAATGCGGTGCAGATTCTTATCTTATTTGACAACTTTCTTATTTGCAGGGACTCGAAACATTGGCTTACAATCATGACATTATTTAGATCGGAAACCATTTATGACGGTTGTGTAACAGAACGTACCTTTATTACTATAATTAATTCTATTAACGGTAGATAAATTATTTGTATTGATAGTAGTAGTAAATTCATTAGGATGAATGTAAGAGACAGACGTTAGACTGTTATAGATTGAATCAGAATAAGGGACATTAATTTGAATGGATGTTTATGAATTGAGTTTGTGTAGGTATTTAGTTTTATCTGTTTATACTTATAGTACCCTTACACAAACTATTAATTTCCTTAATTATTCTATACAAACTATAATAGAGTCATTGCTCTACTATCCGTTATTTCAAGAAATGATTCGACAAACGCAATTTAGTAATCTAAAAATGTGAACAGACTGCAAGTTGAATTAGCATACTCATTTTTTGTAAGAGACGATATTTGGAGAAAGTTTCAACTTGAATTTTAATTTTATTTCAAATTTTCTCGTCATCAAGGCTCTTTGGGTCCTGGTATTTTCATCTTACGCGAATACTTTAAGATGGCAGACCCAGCATGGTTCAATCGGAGAAGTATCATCACTACTCATTATCCTACCGTGAAGTAGTTCATGCCTTACGATGAAATAATGTGGACGCTATCTTAATCCTCATAAATGGCAAACATTTGTGACCGCTTTTAGGTTTAATCCATATTTTAAATAAAACTTGTTATGGATGTTCATGGGCAGCAGTGACAACATATCATTATAGTATTCGTTTCCCTCTTAATTTGTATAGAATAATTCCCTCTTAAATTGTATAGACCAATTCTTTCATAAATGTTGCTGTCCATCAAGGACAGTTTATTCTCAATATCATTTATGAAAGAATTGATTAAATTTAAACACTGTGCGAACACGTAAAAATTTGTTTGTCGACAATTTATGACATATCGCATACATATAATGTATACCTACTATCATAAAGTATAATCAATTATACATGCCACTATCAAGATTGTATCAATGTAACCAACAACTCTGTTAATTAAAAGGAGTCCAATTTAAATATTCATAAGTGCTAAGTACACCATGATAAACAAGAGAATATTTCCAGGAAATTTGAGATGGTCTCGTTTGTCAATGTTGGTTAGAGAAAGTTGACATTAAGATATTGGCGAAGTGGGTGGATCAATGTATGCTATGACCATAGACTACAGCAAAAAACGCAGATGGAACAAGCTGAGCTCGTGTGTGAAGTAACCAAGCCAATCGAAAGCACTCACTAATTGCATGGCATACAAATATTTGCTATAGGTTATCGATCTTTTATAATCGCTAAGAGTTGTTGTCGCGATATTCGATCTATTTTAATGCGCTGTGTAACGAAGGTAGGTCTGTCGCGTTAGTTCATTTTTATGTAGACACTGAATACTATGTCCGTGTGTTTCTGATTATTTTTAAATCTATGTAATGTGTAAGATTTTTGGATATCTGAGTCTTTTTTATCAGTGTGTCAAAATAGCGACATTTAATATGTCGATTCTGTATCATTCTTTTTCTTTTAAGTAATGGCTTAAGGGAATCAAATAATAAATACAAGATTAAATTTTAGGCAATGTTTTATTTTTTGCGCATGGAGGTAACAAAGAGGAACGCAAATCATTATATTAATTTTAACTTTACAGCCTCTTGTGTAGGTACTATTTGAATAGGTATACCTTCTTAAATAATAGCGTCTTATGACATCATACATATTGTTATAACTTTAGAAGAATATATTAATTGTTTATATTTAAGGCACTTTGTACATGGCTTAAGATATGAATATAGGTAAATATAAGTGTATAACACTCGGCAAATGCCACATGACTAGGTATGTCGCAGGCAGCGACTGAAGATATCTACAAAATAACTTATTCTAAGGTAAACTTACAACTACATTTTGTATTTTACATTGGTCCTTTTACAACAACACTTATCAACTAAATTACAACATATGCACACACATTTTCTTGCTTATAAAATTTACTTTGAATAATTTAATTTTAAATAATGATTATTGTACTGACGTAGCGAATGTTAGTAATTTTACATCTAATTCGAGATCGAATGTACACTGTGGTCAGTCTTCTTAATAAGCATGAACTGTAGCGGGAGGTAAAGGTTGCTGCGCATGCGTCGCTTGCATTGCTTCCGGCCGGTACTCGTAGGGAGTGGAGCCGGGGACTCCGCACCCGCCTTCCAGGTGTTTGCTCAACAGGGACATGCGGGAAAACGTTTTTCCACAACCCGAGCACGAGTACTTTTTAACGTCTGAGTGAGTTTGTAAATGTGCACGCAAGTTTGATCTGTCGGCGAAAGCACGGCGACAGTGATGACATGAAAAAGGTTTCTCGCCGGTGTGGGTGCGAATGTGCCCCTGCAGCAGCCAAGGCCTCGAGAAAGCTTTGCCGCACAGGTGACATTTGCACGGCAAGGTATGCGTTCGGATATGCATTTTCAATGCTCCCAGCGACGTGTAGATCTTGGCGCAATATTTACAGCTAAACGATTTTCGAGCTAGACTACCTTCAGCTGCAGCGCAGTGGTACTGTTGGTGTTTCGAAAGGCCGGAATATGTGGAGTAAGACTTAGCACAATCTGGACACTGGTAACGAGGGCGACGAGGAGCCGACACGGAAACTCCGGAGTCAGAAGATACTGAACCGGGTGATCTTAAGTCTTCAGGACAAGGTGGTGGAGAACAAGACGAGGGTGGTGATGCAGGTGAGTAATGCGCATATAACTGTGAATGCGCTGGAGGAGAGAGCGTTGGAGCAGCCGGGTAGAGCTCTTCTAACGGGTAGTTTGCGTACAGCGTAGGCAAATAGGCGTATTGTGGTGTAGGACGAGCGAGTTCAGTCGGAGGGGGCTCGAGACGTGTCCGGCACGCAGCCAAGTAATCGAGTTGCTGTTGTGGCCACTCACGAGGCTCCATCTTTACTGCTGCCGCAGCCAGCGGTGACGATGCTTTGCTAGGATAATTTCCAGTCTTTGAAAGGTCCTCGGGTTTTGTACTCAAATTTTCTGGTTCATCATTTTCTGTGTCACCTGTTGACAAATGGAAAATAAATTTTAGAATTATAAAATTCCGATTATTTATACTAATATTTGTATTAAAAACCTATCTATTATTCAGAAGTAAATTTTTTAATATAAGACTATTTTTATCAGAGTAAATGTACTTAAAATTTTATGTAATTTGAAATTAAAGTAACATTTCTGGCAATAACAGACTTAAGACAGAGAATAAATTTATGAAAATATTTCTACTGTACATTTTAAATTAATTTTTGGTTCATAATAAAATTTTAATTACAACAATAATTAATACTTACAATGATAATCATAATAGAGTCGTGTAGCCAGGTGGGCGGGGTGAGGCGGCGTGGTGGGCGGTGTCGCCGGCCGCTCCTCCCGCACCAACACCGGCCGCTTCTTTAGCGGACAGTGCGCATATTTCTTCGTCATCAACGCACGAGTCGTCTGCGAATCTTCCACAAGCATCTTGCACTTTTTTCACAATCACTAAATTAAACGTCTTTAAATGTGAATCAACGTAATCGTATCACAAGTTCACTACGTGTAACAGTCCAATCATCACAAGTTGCGTCGGAGTCGTAAGCCGATGTGGTTTTCGGGAAGCGCTCAAAGTACGCATGCGCTCGTCGGCGTCCGGAAACTGAGTGTGGTGCGGTGAGGGAAGGCCGCGGCTTATAAGCGCTCCCCGTCGGCTGCGGCCAGGTGGCGGCGGGTAGGCCGCGCACGTGCGCCGTACCCAATCGGCGGAGCGCGCGGGGCCGGCCAATGGGGCGCGGCGCGGTGCGGGGCGGCGGCGGCACCTGCGCCTCCGCACCCGGCCGCATCGCTCCGCACCACTCCGCAGTGCGATATGCCCAGCTTCACCACTGTTCCGGTACAGCCAGGCGCAATGGCTCAGCCAGCGATCTAATTTTTTGCGCAACTTTTGGGGTTAAGCACCTTTGAACTGAGCCATGCGTCTTTGTGAAACGGTTCTGTCAGCATTATAATAACTGCGATCGAGCCGTCGCATTTATTATTAAATCTGAACCCCATTCAGTATTTTTATCGTTCTTTGTTGTTAGCGAGGTAAAAAATTCAATCGCTAACGAACATGCATATTTGCAGTCCCTTGTGCAGCGGTAATGTAATTGCACGCAGGTACCCAACAATTACTGAGAATTCAAATTTAAATACCATAGGTATCTTTAAAAATGAAATGGAAACCCAGTGTCAAATTATGTCGCACTTCGGTCTAGTTAACATAAAAGGTATGTCACATGAGATTGCTACGATGACACATGCACTGTATGCCTAGGCGCAGCTAGCACAACAGAACGATGATGTTTGATTGGCCTTGTTCTAATTACGCATTCAACTTTATTTAAAGTCAGTCACTGTTCGAGACATACTATAACTATTCTTATCGAAACATACCTAATCTACCTAATTAATTTTAAATACTTAGATTCTCTGAGTAAATCTCATTTGTGATGGTATGTATGGCACGAATATAAGTCCCGACTCGCAATTCTTTTCAAGTACTTCCCATGCATAGGTAAAAGTATGTAGAAGTAGAGTTTGCTCTATACAATGCGCTTAGTTATGAATATTGATTATAAAATCAAGAGGATGACATTACCATCTAGAGAATCTAGAGGATTAACAGTACATACAGATACAACGGAACCCCTACAAGTTTAAATTAAGGGAGACGCCAAAAATTTGACATAAGTACGTATAGAATTTTGAACTACATAAAGATTCAACTTGTAGAGGTTTAGATTCATTCCTTAACATTGAGAGATCGATACCTAAAGATAACCTTCTAAAGTTCTAATGAATTTAATAACAATAATAAGTACCTACAGAAATTTAACACCTGACTCCATGCGTAAACTTGTGTTAATATCGGCCATAAACTTCTTTATTACTATCTTATTTCATGTATACTTTACTATGTTTTTAAGAAACAATGTATCGTTAATTGTCGAGTTTTTTATCTTTTATCACACTGTAAAGGATTCTATATTTAAACAGTTTAAAAATATGGAGGTAGGTAATCTGGAAAAGTATGTATAAACAACAAATCAGAAAATACCTTACTTTAACAGTAAACGAAAATCATAGCTCTAAAAGGAATTGAGATCATATAAGCGAAAAATTGTTTAGACATATAAACAATAATGTCAAAAAGTATTTAACACATTTTAGCAGCTCTATTTATTTTAACTTATTTCATTAAAGAACTGCAAACCGACACAGTTATTGACTAAAGCATATGTATTATCAGCAAGTGGTCGACAATAAGAAAGCTAAATCAGCATTAAGCGGTACTGGTTACCTTGAACGTGTCTTCCTAATGAAAATAATTACTGATTGTATGGGTCTTATCGATAATTGTTTCTGAGCACATACCTACTCCATAAGTGTCTACGTTATTAATAATACGATCGAAAATTTTTTATGGGATTTTTTTTGAATGCACAGACATCATAGCTAACGATTTGTGAAACTTAATTAGCCTAATTGCAATACTATTGTTACTTTTAACATTGAGCTTGTATCTCAATTTCGGTTTATTTATTATAAAATTGGAATTCATGATACATTCAAAATAAACTTTTATACGAAATCTACCGACCTACTCGCTTTCTTGTGCAATGTAAACATAATACCTTGAGCTATCAGTTATAAATAAACAAACTGCTATATCTTAGAATTGCGTCTCTGCTTTTGCGATAATAATAATTCACCAATCTGCCTAACCGGATAGTGTCAAACCCGTTTTTAAGTTATAAAAAGACTTCCTTATGTAGTATCAGATCAAACAAGGGACGGACTACCCCTTCCTAACGCGGAAGTACAATGTCCATAACTCTTTTGTGTTCATTTTATGCAACCAGTGTTAATTCCCACAGGCCACGGTGTTCCCTGGGTAATTTGGCATTCTCACAGAAACGGGTTTCTTGTGATTTTATCAAATCTACTTCATAGGTATCAAAATAAATGAATGCGAATATTGTTTTTAACCGCTAAACCTTCGGTTTTACCGCTATCCCTCTTGGGAATATGGTGAGTGACGTAAAGTATAGCACATCTGCCTAGAAACTCTGGAAGATGTTTCTTTCTTTCTTACTATTGCATTGAATACTTCTGTTCTTTAATAAAGTTTTACTCGTTAAAGGCTCTAAAGTACACTCACATGCGGTGAAACATCTAGTTTTTTTTTTGTAATAATCTAAATTTCATGTAGGTATATCTGTTGTCATTAAATGCCTTCCTATTAATGTTGTGTATGATGTTGTTGTATGATGATCATGACTTATCATTTAAACAGAGAAATTCATGGTCACCCGAGACAATGATAGCAAAGGCTTTGCATGGTCAAAGTTCAAACTTGAGCTGATAATCCTCATCACGATGACGAACCATGTGCGGTGAAATTTACATCATGACTCAGATTGCAAATGTGTCAAGGGATCGACATGGACATCAATTGCTCGAGTAATACACGACGTGACTAATCGTATTGATTGGAGATCAATAACAATAATTACAGTTGTAGTACCTACTTAGTTTGTTTAAATACCGGACTGTTATAAATGAACGATATCGGTATACTTTTATCAACAAACAAAATGTCAGTCATTACTTAATTGAATGAGACTTGTAAATTGTGAATGAGTCCTTATCACCATCTACGCTTGGGAAACGTAAATAATTCAACGGAAGACGGTCAATTGTAAACATCGTACTACTTGCAGTGTTTGCAATATTATTACCCATAAATAACATTAATATATGACGATAATGAGTTTGTTTACTTATTTTTACAAACATTGTCTTATACAGCTCCAAACCGTAAATTATGGGCGCCTTGTTAATTAGTTAACTGCTCTGGTTTTTGTCTTTAAAATATGATTTTTCCTAAACTCGTAAACAAATAACCGTAATGTTGTTTACGTTGCATTTATTGCTTTTTCTTGTATCGTAGGTAGGTAGAGTTACCGTTCATTTACCGTCAAAAATACTAGTCACAGTATTTAGTAACTTATTCCTTTTTATTTGTGCCGTACTTACACATGTAAGGCAAATTAACCAAACAATTTATGGCAGATATTAACGGTTTAACAACAAATAAATAGCTCAGACGTAATAGTGATAATGAGAGGGCAATCATTTGGAGGCGTTGATAAGTGTCAGATGGAGTGTCATCAGTGGAGGTATGATCGCGAGGTGTGGGGAGTGGCGGAGGGGGCCGTGGCGGCTGCGTAGACCAGGTGCGAGGTCGCGGGGCCGGGGCGCGTGCGTAACGGTCGCGGCACGAGCTGCGCCTGCACAGGGGACGTGCGCTATGGCGGAAATAGCGATGGACAGGGGCGCCGCGGGCAGGTGGTGCGCTATATGCCAGCATTGCCAGCCCTCGCTCAATGTCACACAATTGGCGGTTAATTCCTGCATACATAATTATGATATGAATGAAATCACTGTTTTGTTGCTTATTTACAAATTAAAATACATGCTGCGTTTGATCTGCTTAAAAATGTTTTATGCTTAGTAAGGAATTAAAAACAATACAATGAAATCGCTTCAAGCATGTAATATTTGAGGTGAAGCTGCGTCGTAGCATCCCAATAAAATCACTGCTACGTATTGATTATTTATCATAGAAACTTCTTTAGTCAGTAGTGCTTAGTTGCATACGTAAAGAACTGTCAAGACTGTAAACGATTTAAACGTCCTTATGACGCCACTTTTCAAGATTTATTTACTATCGCCGTCTGAATATGACTTGGGTCTTACCTTAAATAAACCTCAGATTTATAGCCGAAGACAAATTCCAAGAATAGCGATCGACTTATCAGAGGAAAATTCTGACAGACTCAACGATTCTCGTCTTGCGATATATGAGTGCAGTAACCGGCTTGAATAGATGTTGAATAGGCGACGTCTACGGTAGACGAGTAGATAATATTTATTCCTGAAAACTGTCGCAGTATATCTGCAGTGTATGAAGCAAACGTTAACTTTAGTCAGGAAAACGGTTAGCTTTCTAGTTTCTCTTAACCTTTTTGAGTAGTAAATTGAAGTTTGCTTACAACCTTGGCAGTCCGTTTTCGAATCACAGTCAATATCAATTTTTAAGTAATATTTCGAAATAATGTGTGAATTAGCAAAGGTGTACTCCTTGTAGCCCGACAGCCAATCCCATCGTTGCATCAATATCATTATTCTAATAATACTCATGCTGTTGTTTTTGTTTGTTTGTTTTTGTAAGTTTGAGGTAAATAAATATAAGTTAAGTTGTAGGATGAGTTAAGTTTTACTTCAGGTGGGACTCTTGATGTATTTAAAGTTTGGAGTATGATAATCTTACTAGTACCTATATTCGTAACAAAAAGCGTTCTTATGAATTTTATGATAAGAGAAACAATAGTTGACTCAGTGCACAACATTCAAGAATAAAGACCTCCTTGGCAAGTTACTTATGAAACTTGCAAAATTTGCCATTGGTGGTAGAACTCATTGTTTCAACAACTACCGCCACGCCTATTTCTACCTAATATTAGCAGTGTTATGCATTATTGTCTCAAGAGTGTAATAAGAAAAACATACTTATCCGAGGCATTACAACTTAGTCCTTAGGCGTATTAATGGATCTGTGGCAAACCTTAGGTAAGACAAATCTTATCCGGAGTTGATTACTAAAGTACATGGGCGACAGTCGCCACTTACCACCAGGATGACTGCATGCTCGTTTGTTACTTCCTTATTATAAAATAAAATTACTTATGTTACGTTTCTGGAAATCTTAATTATAATAAATATATGAAAGTTGTCTACTAATTTTACATAAATACAGGTAAATTACCTACTGACTAAGATTGTTTAAAATCAGTTCATTTGACTGTCTCTTACTTTCTACTTGGGTGAAATTTCTCTCAAGTTCTAGATATTTTCGAAGTGCGAAATAGTTTCACTTTTTAGTTAGAACGTATTTATTACGTAGATACATTGTTTTCCGCATTGAACTAGACCTAATATTGTAGGTTAAGATAAAATAACCGCTATGCCATTATAGACTTACGTTAAAAATCTATATTACGTTTAAAAATCACATCGAAAAAATAAAATAACTGCTATGGACTCGGTGTACTAAAATCTAATCAATTAAAAAGACGTTTTACGATTTATCTTTGATCGTAATTTGCTTCGACGGAAATATACAAATAATCTAAACAAAATCCTTAAAAATCCAGTTTTTAATTTTTATTTTTGTGGTTTTGCGATTAACTTTGAAGGAATGTACCGAATGAAAACATTTTTTTTCTTTCCAAGTAACGACCGAAAGTTCACGACACACCTGAGCCATACCTATAATTCTTATTGTATCATTGTTTGTCGAGCGTACCTCCATACATAAACGAGACAAAGGTGTAGGCACCCACGACCGTAGTCCGACCCTACATTGAATTGAATCAGTGCACAGCTATGCCAGCAGCTGGCTGCGCGTGCAGAATCACATGTCTGTACCCGAATCGCACATCTGCATCGCTCCAAACTCAACGTCTAAAACGACATAACACTCACACCGAACCCTACGAATTCCAAATGCATTCATTCAACCCAATACTTTTCTAAAGTAAGCGAAACGATTAGGGTCTCCCCCATTCATTGTTAAGCGTGAACATCGTAAAATGTCCAAAGCGCCCTGCCCGATCCAGGTGGAGGCGCCGTTTTGATTCCAAGGAGTGTCAGTATTTCAGTTACGTTTAAAAATCATGTCGCAAAGCGAAATCGTGCTTTATGGGTAGGGAAATATGATTAAATTCATATAGGGTATCGTGTTAACTTCCTTAAAGTTGAAAATCCTTCGCCAAAGTTCATAAAACATATTTCGTTTTTATTTCAAAGCTTTAAACTTTGCAGGTAGGTGAGTAGTTTAATTTTGAATAATGGCATAGCAGTAGAGTTCTATATAAAGCATACAGGGGCCATTCAACGCTTTTATAAACACTTTTAATACAGATGGATTGAATATGTTTATACAGGGTGTACGTGTTATTACAATTTTACTATTTAAAAAATAATTATTATAGTATGTCAAACAAGCAAGTCGATTAGCTCGTGGTCATATTAAGGTTACTTTAAAATAAAATATTTTGGTGACTCTTACATTTATTCATATCAGTTATATCGACTTCAATGTGAATTGAGTGGACCATTAATGATTAAAATGACGTAAGGTGCAATAACTTTCTGCTAAAAATAAATATAAATCATAAATTTGTAGAATTTATAAGCACCAATAATTTTAAATCATGGATAATATACATTTACAAAACTATACACATTTTAAAGAAAAAATATATTTAAACTAAATGGTATCAGCCTGT
This sequence comes from Cecropterus lyciades, assembly GCA_002930495.1. Taxonomy (NCBI): domain Eukaryota; kingdom Metazoa; phylum Arthropoda; class Insecta; order Lepidoptera; family Hesperiidae; genus Cecropterus; species Cecropterus lyciades. Next base: position 207,909 of record MOOZ01000925.1, on the reverse strand, counting down.
ATAGTGGCAGGCGGCACAGCTGAGATTTGGGCACACGCTAAGCGGCCGGTGCGTCACCGCGCCACCGCGCACCGGCCACCTTTCACCCCTCGTACTTAGCGAGTTGCGCTCTTCTCACATACCACATACCTATATACAATCTATAAATATATTCTAGCATTAATTAGTACGTATGTATTATTTTAAAGTTTCTTTTCTGCTATGCAAAATGTTCTAGAAGCGGTATCATGTGTAGTCAATCAATGAATCAGTTTTATCCAAATTATTATTATGTTATTTTTATAAATAAACAATAAGAAACAGAATTTTGTACAATTGAAAATTTTATTCTAAGTTTATAAAAAAATGCACTATTTTATTATACAATGAACTCTACAGTTACATTATAAGCAATACAAATATATCTATTATATAATTCCTTGCACCCCATTTTACATCAAACTGCAAAATACTGTTAAAACTGTATTTTTGTGCAATCTCCGCGAAACACAATGATCTATGAAACGAAGAACTGTTCGGTTCCCACATTTAAATATTTTTTCACAATCCCACCGTTATTCGCATTTTTTGCTTTTCTTAGTAACGAAAAAGTATTTTTAGTGCAATGGTAAGGGGAAAGTCCTGGGGTTGGTCCAAGGCAGCTGCATCCACGGGCAGAGCAGGCCCTAACAAGTACATCACGGGATTATACACCCGTAAGTGATGGGTAACGGTTCCGTCATTATTTTTAAATGTATTAGGTAACCTTGGTATCCTCATAAGTAGATCGAGCAAAGATATCAGAATGTTGTTTTCACTCTTGCATGTCCCGTGATAGGTATGCAAAATCACAAGCAAAAGTACATTCGCCTCGAAAGATTTGACTCGTAGGTGTAAATAAAAGAAAACCTTTTTTACTATTTCGATGTCAATGAGCAATAAAAAGATCAAAGGTTTGTTAATTTATTCCTTGTTTGAATTGAAATATTTTTGGTTACTATGCGATACTCAATGATTTACTATGATAATTTAGTGTTTTTTTGTAACGATTTAATTTTTTATATTACTTTTTTATATATTTTATATTATTTGCCATTTAAATGCGGTGCCTTTGTCATGCGGTATGATATAATTAATTGTACAACTACATTTTGTATTTAATTATGAACATACTTTTGAATAAGAAATTAAAAACCATTATAAATATTAATACTCTTCAAATCTCACTTTCCTAATACAAGAAGTTTGGAAAAAATTGATTGCCTGGAGTTTTATGCGAAACTCCTTTTAATAATGAATGTAATAATAGCATGGATCCAGTTCCTTTCGGGATTAATTGTTGTATACAAATAAAACGTAATTTATAAATCAAGTATCATTACGTCTTTAAATAAAATATATCTCAACTTGATAAATCTACAAGAGATCAACTAAACTAGACTGTAGCGTTGTTGTCTTACTTTAGACTTTCGCCCCGCATTGCCGTAATTTAGCCATGAACGAAATATACTCTAACATGTAAATAACAATAACAGTCGCAAATCGAATAACGAGTAATTATCTAAAGCAAGCGGCGGACACACCCGTTCCGGGACACCTTCTCATTTAATCGAAACTTGTTTGCACACCCAAACGGTGTTGGGTTCATGGAGGGCGAACAATCTGCGTCGGCAATGATGCATAGTTGCAACCAGTTTATTTAACGACGCCATCTTTTGATAGGCCTTTTTTCCGTGTACAGAAATTTATCAAAAGCGCAGTGAGGGTGCGCGTGCGCAGCGACGAATGCGAGATTGATGCACCTGGCTCGCGCGCACCGTACCGGTACCGCCTGCAATTGCACATTGTTGTGATATGTTAGAGCATAATGCATACGTGTACATAGGAATACGTTTGTGTTTAATAATTCCGTTAGTGTTGCAATGGATTGATTTAGATAGATCAAGCTTTGCTCGAGAACAGAATTTATATTTTTTCTTTGTTTTTGCAAAGAAAATACTTTTTACACAATATTCCTAAAAGACGTCTTAATATGAACTAATACAAATAAAGTGAATGTACTATAAAATATAAGGTATGCATTTACTATTACTTTTTCTAAAGAAAATGGTACATCAAAACGAAGATGACAAATATAAAAATAACAATTGTTTCTAAAGTGATAATTAAAGATCACCTACGTAGATCTCTACTAATTAAATGTACTTAGTTCGTTTCACACATTCGGGTAATAAGTATAATACAGCATGGCTAATGTTGTGCTTTAAGTAAATAGTTTTGAAAAATAATCTTCAAATGTTACCTTATTTGTATTTAAATGACTTATTGAGTTTATTGTAATGGGCTCAATTAGTATTTCTAAACCTGTGATATTAAATAAGAATAAATAGGAGGTTCTCAGACTTAATTGAAAATATAAAACCGTTATTTCACGGTCAAACACATTGCAAGCTGTTAAATATTGTAGTTGGTGTAAGTAGGTGTATGTGGCGGCAGATTTATGAATGCCGTAATGATAGGTATGTAGGTGTATCGTGGAATATGGTTACGGTACGGGCTGCAATCTATGGCGTCGCTTGGACCACACGGCCGGCCATCTAGTGCACGACGTGGAAGCAGTAAATCTGAACAACGTCAGTTTGCACAGCCATCGCGTGCGTGAACAGTGAGGCTGCGACGCTGTGGTCCTCGTGTAAGGTAATGTTGATACGTGTCACACTATCGACCGCCCACTAAGCACCGCTTTGTGGTCTGCACTAATTTAGGAACCTGCTACGCGCCAATAATCTATTACCTGTTTGTGTTTAACCTTTACATTTAACTCAATAACTTTTTATTTTAGTGATATATTGAAATAAATAAAAGATTTTAAAGTCCACATTGAAGTTTCCGAAACATACAAACCGCAGGTAAGAACTTTTATTTAATGATCACCGTAAAAGTAACGTAAATGTACCAACATCGATTTGTGGCTGTGTACGCGATGTTTTTACAGCTTCATCGGGAATACATAATAAAGACGTACGCTGGTTTGTGGTAAAAGATAGCACTTACATAATAATAAAAAAGCCATTACCATACGGCCTTTGCGATGGTATTTAAATACTTTATCTGACGGGCAACACTCGCTCTACGAAATAGGGTTAACGTGACAAGATCGTGTTACATTCATTAAACCACTGTAAATTAAATACGAATTAGTTAATCAGATAAGATTACGATTAGACTTTAATAATCACGTCACGCATTTTTGCTCTCTCTGCATTTTGCAAAATTTTGTTTCCGACCCGATATTACGGTTTATTAACAACCTAATCGGAAACAAGAAATTACAAATTCAGCAAAGGAGGTTCTAAGAATCATACCGAATGTGAGTGGAGGTCGAGCCCAGTGAGGCGGGTGAGCCGTTTGTTGCAATGGATGCCTTTGTCCGCGAGGCATCAATGTCGCCCTCGATGCCGCGGCATAATGCGGAAACAATGCGGACCACATTCGTGCATCGCGACCGCGACCGCGCCGTGTTCGTCTGCGGCCCGATGTTTGCGCTCATAAAGTGTCATTATGGTAACAGTACCTCATTGTTGTTTTCGGCGATGCCCGTCTCTCCTCTCTCCCTATTTTCTCCGCTCGCCGTGTAAAGCCCAACGCGTCACGGCGAGTTATAACCAAAATGGGTTACGACCGAGTCTTGCGAAACTTTTACGGGCGAACGTCTCCGACGAAATCTCGTTTCATTTAATGGCCTTCGAATTTTAAGGGCCAATGAAAGGTAAATCAAGTTGACGTGTCTTGAAGTTAAATTTGTGATTTGACGTGGATTCCCATAACTCAGATTCAGTTCTACCAAGATATATCGATCTATTGATTTATATAATGGTGGAAGGAACAACTTGTATTCTTTTCATAAAAATAACCTATATTAAGGAAAGACATATATTAATATATATATTATGTATAGATATCATAGGATATATTATGTATATATTATATATTAATATATATCCTATGATATCCATACAAGTTCTTTTAGATATATATGTATACAGGTTGGTAATAATAATTGTATCAAATTTATGGATAACCAATTATTTATTTGGAACCTCATTATT
>MOOZ01000925.1:186849-203628 GCA_002930495.1 Cecropterus lyciades | reverse complement strand
AGGATATATTATATATATTGTATATTAATATATATCCTATGATATCCATACAGGTTCTTTTAGATATATATGTATACAGGTTGGTAATCATAATTGTATCAAATTTATGGATAACCAATTATTTATTTGGAACTTCATTATTATATTTGTTTGAAATGTATTATTTATAAATAAATCATGTGTGAATTATAAATTAATTAACACATGAACGGACAACGAGCGGTACTGCATAGCATGTGGTTTTATTGACCGAGCAAAGGACAAGTTACCGCGTGGAGTTAAAATCCGTAATATGGAACAAATTACAAAACATAAAAGAGGTACAAAGAAGTCACGTCATTACAATGGACGGGTTTTATCCGTAAGGTCTGTAATTTGTTGGGCTTGGCAGTTTTAAATATTCATAAAGTCAATATATTTCATAAAATGATTTGACAAGAAGATTACTAACCAGAATAGCTGCTATATTAATTTGAACTTAATATACGCGTAAATTTAGTTTGTATTATTTAATTATCACTTGAAATGTACTTTGTAGAGTAGAGTAATATGATACTTATAAATCTTAACTAATAGTTTTATATTAGATTTATTTGGATTAATAAATTATAGGATAATACAGATGACAGCGATAACATCTACAGGACAATATGTTTATTCGAAAGGTGGAATTCATGTATTTTTGATTTGCAATACATACATATACAGTAGCGCTTATGCACTAATGATGCTACAATGTTTTTTAACAATGTAAGAGAGACAAAGTAGTTTGACATAAACATCGATATATACATAGATGTTTTTTTTATAGTGATAGTCGAAATAAGTTTAAGAACCTTTAAATTATCTTTATTAAATACCGATTGTAATAACACTACGTAACAAACTATTACATAACATTTTGTTTGTCATTGACCGCGTTTGTTTTCATGAATCAGGGTTTTTGTTTCAGTTCACGTTGAAAAGAATCGTTTATCGATGCCAAACCTGTGCAGTCATTGTTTTGTACGGTGTCCTATGTCTGTCCTATTGCATAAAAATATGTCATACTGCAGAAAATATTATGCAAGAAATGTTGAAAAATTTCGCAATTGTGGAAACATTACCAGAAAAATATATCGAGTTCCGTCATAACATACAATTTTACATAGGTACATATATTGCATAATAATTAACCGGTATCAATTCGTTGATATCTGACTGATTTATAATTACTGATGTTGAATACAAAAGAACAGATTTTGATAGAGTTTCCACCTCGTTATTGAATGATGATGAATATGATTCCTCAATTAATAATTGATGTTTGTCTGTGAGTTTGTAATGATTCGGAAATGAGTCCGAAATGGCAATTTAATAAACTATGTGTGAAATTATCTAGATAATGTCTGATTTTAAATGTAACGGAAAGAAATAAATGGTACTAATAAATTGAAGCAAGCGGAAACTTGCGCCGTATGGTATTGATCTGAAAAAGCAACACTTCATATATTCTCCTGGATGTCGTAAAAAGCGACAACATGCAGCTGTGTCTTTCTATGTAACATCAACTCCTAGTGCGGTGACCAATACGCATGTCAGTATATGTAGATGGCATAGTCTTCATAAGACAGAATCTAATTCATATATGAAACTTCAAATGTCCAATGACGGCAGCGACCATTCTTTTTTCTTATTTAATTTGCCACAACAATAACCTAAATACCTCAGCCGGTATTTTTGTATAATATGGCATGGAATCATTTTTAGCGCATAAGTAATATACCTATGTAGCTATATAACAAGCATTATGGTTTCTTTCTACCTTACTTAAACAATAGAACTAAATGAAGAGGAAATATAAACAACTTTCGATTAGAATACTTTGATCTGTTTGAACTAATCAAAGACCTTATAAGCATTGTAATTGTGCTATTGTTTATGAGTCACAAAACAATGATTATTGAAATTCATAATGAAGATGTCAGCCGATGATCAAAGTTTAATAAGAAAAGTGCGCTTGAATGAGCAAATATAATGGCCTTAGTGATATGGGAAACAATGGGCTCTTCTGGGCGCAGTGTTAGCGACGAAAACGCACATACAGATTGCCACTTGACTGGAACTTGACTCGCTCCAGTGGCCTCGACGTTTTAAAATATGTTTTATTATTATTCCGTGGCTTATCTAAGGTGTGGCCTTTAGTACCGACAGGAAGAAATTATGAGATCGAATTGTGCAATAATATTTCAATACTTTTCATTGTTATATAAACCCAATAATAGTCTTAAACTGTTCTTTTCGCTGTAAAAGTAGTATTCTACCGTTCTTGCAATCTAGTAACTAAGTACTTAAAAAAAATAATAATCATATTTTAATAAATTCCTCCATAACGTAATGTTATAAAGATAATATGTGATTTGTGTATATCTTTACAGTTTATCATTGAAAAATCTTTTAATATCGTCGTGTAAGGTTACTAAGCAATATTTGCATTTAACCTTACTACAATTTTTCAAAACGCGATAAATGTAATAGACTAAGATGATTTCTATGAAGTAATAATACCGCTCTTAATAACATACATTTAGACTATTTAAATGGGAACAGGTTGTCCCGGTGAGGCATAGAAGTGTTGAATGGAGGTGTAATCAGCGCTATTGAGTGGAGTCGTCACCTGCGGAACTCGTTATTGTGAGCGATTGCTGGCTAGGGACCCCATAAGACACCTTGTGTCAGGACATATTTTTTGAAAATATTAAAACATGACTATACGATTAACTTTATCTTTGGTATTCAATAAATCCAAAAAAAACTAACCAAAGTGCAAATTGATGCTTAAGTAGGACCATAAAAGGGTTGCAGCTCTTACTTTGGCATTATAAACAGTAATAGGTCATCTCCACAAGAAAGTTGTAATACACTGTATAGAATACTGAAATAAGAAAATACTGCTGAATATTGACTTAATAAAGCAGTAAAAGAATAATAGAGTATATAAGATTTATATTTCATTTTCGGAATGTCATCATGTAAGGACTGGGATCGTCTCCCAACATATTAGTCCTACTGAGAACTGAATGACGCCGCGGGGCCGCTCTCAGTCTCTCACCCATTCAATTCGTGAAAACCGAACACGATCGACAAAACGTTCGCTGGATTTGTTAAATGACCGGTTCCCATATCGCTTGTTAACTAGTTTTAGTCATTTCGTATCATAACATATTGGGTCAAATAGCAAAAGCAAAAGCAGCAGGAATGTCTCTAGGAATTAATAAAATAATCTTAAACGCTCATTATCAAATCTATTAAGTAAATAGCAATTACATGTAGGTATAAATTTAAATGACATTTATTGTAAAGAATAGTATATTAATATATAAAAATGAGATCGTGTGTGTCTGTTTGTTACTACTGGTCCGATTCACATGAATTCTTGGTCAACTTATAGGCTACTTTTGATTTCGATATTAAGTATTTTTTAGAGATGATGACTATTTTTATGTCCGATACAAATACTTCAGCTAGTGTTGTATAAAAATGTTCATCGTCGTAAAAAATAAGATTCATTTATGTAGATACTCTAAAATAAAGGAAAATTCAGGAAATGGTCTCCAGTTTGAAACAAGAAACTACTTTATAACGTCAACAATTCACATGCAAATATCGTTCTGTAAGGCATTCATATGACCTAGCTATTCATCTCTGTACAGTGTACACCGGACACGAAGAGCTCGGCGACCGGAAACACTTGTTTGTACGGGTCACGGCAGCGATTCTATTGAAATAATAAAATACATACGTTTATTTCTACGGTGGCCCTCTGGACCCTCTCTTAACACGTGCAAAGATCGCAAGAACACAATGATTCCCCACGTCTTCTCAATCTGGTTCTTATTGCGTTGTTGCTCCCTAGGTGCTCGGCATTATTCCAAGGCACGAGGTTTTCAAATGTAGATACGTAAAATTACAGAAATGAATTGAAACTTACCTACCGCGTGTCACACCCTATACTTCTAATCCTGCGAAGGTTTTTAAGAATGGATATTTCCCATACCCGATAGTGGGAAGATATAAATCGTAAACAATAATGTAAAGTAATTTTACATTAACTTCATTTAAATAATCAATCAAGATTCAGTAACGTAAGCAAATACTGCATAGTTAAAATTAATTTGAATATAAACATATAACTACTTCAAGGAATTTAGTAGGTACTTCGAAATTGAAATTTAAAGTTGAAGTCAGTAGGCAGAAAGTTTAAAAAATGTTAAAACATGAAAGTTTTTTCGGGCAGTACTAGAAAGTATACGCATACACATAAGTACGTGTTCTGATTTTGCAAAATGACAAACGTTAATAATAAAATCGGTTAATATTTAAAAGTATGTGTAGCTAATACATTGTTGTTAGTATTTCTTCTCCCACGTCGCAGCCCAAAGTGTTCCAAATAGTTAACAGACAGAACTGCATGGTTATTAATCAAACAATAGGCATTCCGTGAAACAGTGTGTCGGCAAGATGCTTGATAAGAGTCCGGTAGCGACGCGATGCAAACGATTCTCGTGGCCACTGACTCAGAGGCAATGAACATTTCATGTTTATAGTTGAATGGTTTTGAATAATTGAAGAAGTTATTTATAAGTTTCCTCTTTAAAAGTGATTCGTGTACGCGATCGTAGCCGGATGCCGCCACCCTTCGGGAGGCATGCCTTTACAAAGGCATTTAGTCTATTTAAAGACATCCTGCTTAGTGCGGGGGCCCGAGTCTTCTCGCACGTGCGTCAAGTGTCCTACGCCTGCCGACCTGTCAATTACTGTCACCCTCACCTATCTCCGCACGCTCAACGTCTGAACTGATAAACTAAGTTTACGTCTAGTTTGCATCATTCCGAGGTCCGCTCATACAACAACAAAGGCGACCATCATCAATGTCCACGTCTACAATATGTAGATACCATTGGTGTTTTACTCAAAGTGACATTTCAATGTATCCCGAACGTACAATCTGTTACGTAAAAGTCAATTATAAAATAATTTACTTTGTACTATTTTCTATAAATCCTGCAGGTTCGTCCATACAACAAGTAGAACGTATCAACGCAGTAAAGTTCAGTCTCGTTCTGCTCAATCGAGCGAGATATAACTCAAGAGGTCTAAATTTATCAGAAGATCACATCGAACAATATAATGGACTCGAAACAATACACTGCGATTATACAGAGCAGTGGACCGGAGATTATGGCGTTCACATGAGACAAGAGCAGGCGCGGCCGCTGCCAAGCGCGGAAGGTAATGGCTTGGACATAGGTAGATTGGTACTTGTACCTTCTATTACATCTTTCAGTTCTTGAATCGTTTTTCATCGTGATCTCCACTTTGAACATATACCATTATTTTTAATTTAAAAGTGAATTTTATAGCTTTTAAAAATAATGCTGTTTTAAACAGATTTATTGACGAGACGTAGACAATTTTTTATTACATTGGAGTAACAAACGTGCCCGCAGTCTACCTAATGGGAAGTGGCCACTACCGCCTATCTGTAATCAATTCCAGATAAGATTTTAATTCCACCTGAAGTTTGCCACAGATGCGTTGCTACTCATGAGGACTAAGTTGGAACGCTTCAGATAAGTACGACTCCCATACCACACCTTTCAGACCAGAACACAGCAGCGCTTAACACTGCTGTTATTAGGCAAAAATAATGATCACATGAAGTAACGATCGTGAATCTGCATTCATCTAATGGTGAGTAGTCACTGCCGCCCATGGAGATCTGTAATTAGTTCCATTTAGAAAAGGAGTTCTACATCAAACAGATTACAAATGAGTTACCACTCGTTACCACATAAGGAAAGGGCGGAGCACACTGTTTACCACTTTTCAAAATAAAAAATATGACTAAGACCCTAAAAAGTATGAACCTTCTGTGTAGGATTCGACCACAGAAATGAAAGAGTGGAACCAACATGTCTACTAGCAGGTCTTGGGTTCTGTAATGATATAAAACCCTGGATTTATTCATATGGAGTACACTCATTGGCAAGATACTGCTAATGCATTTTTTTTTCGGATTGTAAACAAATATTGTACTTAATATAAAACTTTTCAAAAATAACTTTTCATTACTCCAATGGATTAATAAGGCTTAATATACGAGTTCACTTATGTTTACATATGTGTTACCTTCTTTTGTTCCTCTACTTTAGTGAAAACATTTTACGAGTAGTAACAGAGGAATAAAAGGAAGGTCAAGAACATGTGGTTCCGATAGTTTTTGAACTTGTGAGGGGAGCAGACAAATGTTAAGGTCGTTGCTCCGTTTCCTAAAGGGAGGGTTGTCACCGACGCCACGTGAAATGTCGCTTTACGTGATATGCGGAGTACAGGAGGGCTCGAAGTTCCGTCAGGGGATGCGCACGCGCAGGTGAGGGGTTACAAGTAACATAACGATCGCGACAAATATAGCACTGACTCTTAGTTGTTCTGAGACAGTAACTACGTAAACGGCCAATTAGAGCATCCAATATTATTCAACTTCTTAATTATACGCTTATTTTGCATTTACTCTAAATTATTCCAAATTTAGATTAATTTGTAAATTTAGATTAGTTGTAGTTTAATTAATTTGTAATTATCACGAACCTTGAAGTTTGCAATCCACGAGTGGTTTCATTATAGTTAACAATCGAAGATAATTAGACAAATTTAATGCCCTCTTTTGAAATTAAAAAAAAAAAAGAAAATAATAGGGACAAATTCCTAGTAGGTGTAGTCACCATAAATTGGATTTTTATTTATATGGAAAATGTATTTACGAAAATGTATATCAACAAGATCAATTATTAGAAAATCCAATATAAGATCTCGTGGATATGTGAAAATAATATGAGTGCATAAGTGTACTTTATACGTATTATTAACATAAACATGACTCAGTGTTGACGATCTCTTTACATAAGGACATGATTAATTAAGGTAATGCTGACTCTTAAACAACAGATGTCGAACAATTAATTCGATCGAATGCCAAATCGTCATCAGTGGCTCGCTTCTTAGAATTCACTAGTGACATTGTTTCCGGCATCGATTGTGTAAGTAAATCAATCGAGTTCAAATATCGCACAGGCCATCTCATTTTCTAGTCGAGACACTTGCATAATTGGACCGATTTGCACAGAGTGGCCGCATTGGGCATCGAGCTGGGAGCGTAAGCCGTTACGCAAACTAACAATAATCGATGCTTTGCCGATGAAACAGTGAAATCGATGTTTCGCTGGCAAGTTACCGCATCACTTGTCCTATATTTAATGGAATAACTTATCACTTTGATGTGTCATTCATCATGTACTTTCGTGTTCCACTTTACAAAAGGACCTCGACTTGTTTTGAGTAATAATGAAAAATAGTATGCAGATAAAGATCAAAGATCGATTGTGATTCAAGTATTTCACTTCATAATAAATGATATATTCACTTGTAACATCATATTTTATTTACCAAAACAGGAAAATAGTCATTTAAATAAATTAATAACTGTTAATATCTAATTTACCTATCTTCTAATTGCAAAGTGTATGTGTTGAACTTTTAATTCAAGTATTTACTTAAAACCCACGATCCTACATGTTGTAAAATATTTTGACTAATGAAAATAACGTTTAGAGTAAGTAGACTTATTTACATAATTCTACCAGATTCCGTGATAAGATATCATATAAGTAAAAAAGGTTATCTCCATACTGTCAACGACGGATATAGGTAATGAGCTGTCACGTAGTAGCAAAATAGAAAGTGTTAAATTGTAAAAATAGGTACAGAGAGTAGATTTATATAATCTCAATCAACTGCATTAGATTATTTTTTTATGAACGCCTTCTATACCTACGAGTAAGTTAACATTAAGTATCATACTATGCTTTCCATATAAAGTCAACTAATTGCTAATGTTTGGTAATTTATTGGCAGTAAGTAGCCATGGTAGAAGTTATTGCTAGGTTTGTAATTGGATTCACGAAGCGTAGTCAACTAGTCAGGAGCGGTGCATGCCCGGGAGGGCAATGTTTGTAGTCATATAATTGAACCACACAGGGAGTTCAGTTCATAAGCATGTTTGGCTACTTATTGTACGACCTTATAAATATGAAACCTATTTGTCCTGTCTTTAATCAATGCCAATTAATACATCCCATTTAATCCATGCCATTGATAAAAAGATAGAAGGTAAGGAAGAAAATCTAAGGTAAGAAGGTAAGGAAGAAGGTAAGGAAAAAAAAGAGGTAAAGATAAAATACATATAATGAAAAATATTATTTACTTAAATATGAGTAAGTAGATGCAAATTAATTAAAATCAGGTTTACAAATTAAAATATATGAAAACATGTACAGGATTAGTCCGTCAACAACTTCTATCGTAGTGGAAATTTAAGTAAGTGCGTAAGGATTAAGTACTTCAGCACTGTCACTAAACAAATTACTTTGCGGTCGAGTCATTTATCTACTATTGGTATTTAACGTATTGTTGTAGACAAATCCATTGCTAATAGTCAAAAGCATTTGTATGGCATAATAAATCACTGAACTCGTAGATACCGTGTAGCTCGTGCCAATTAGAAGTAATTATATTAATACTCAACAGCACAGTACAATACCTATGTAGGTACATACATATTGCACGAAGAAAATACATAATCTTTATTTACGGACAGACACTACCTGTTTAACGATTTCAATATAACCTCAGACCAATCGTTAGGCCCTCAACAAGGTTAAATTACAGTTTACAATTATAAAATCAAAAAAATGCTCGAATGAATACAGAAGATGGACAAAAGGAGCACAGATCGCACTGTGGTAGGGAGGAATCATGATTAGAAGAAGACAAAACCGCTGGATTAGACGGTTCAGCATCGATGAGCGTGGCGCAAATAAAGCGAGGTCAATATTGAGCTTAAAAATATCTTCTGATAGATAGATCCGGTGATAAGTAAAGGGGACGACAGCTCAGCGTGGTCTTGTAAATCCAGAAGGATTCAAAAAATGCCAAAAGCAGTCGCCCGTCTATTTCCAAATCGGCTCGACGTTGCGTAAATTTGTAGATCTGCGCAGCGCATACATTACTGCTACAAGGTAAAAATACTTAATACCTGGTACCTCCTGCAATATTATGTCACTATAAAATATTTCCAGTTGTAAACACGAAGCGCAGTCAGAAGCTGCTAAGGTAGAGCGTAATTTAGTTTGACTACACAGAAACTGCCCTATTTGCTACTAGTTTAAGTGTAACTAAGTCAACGGGTACAACAGATACTATTCGTCTAGTAATAAATTATACTTTCTATGTGTATTGGAGGAATCTAGTGAGGATACAATTTCACATATAACATTCTTCCTGATTACACCACAATAGAATCGATACTAGGTTTTGACGACTAAATGTTTAACACATGTTGATTTTTATGAAGCAATAGAATTTAAAAAATTGATATGTGTTTAAAGTCGTATATTGTAATTTTATTAAGTCTGTCACTGTATTTATGCAACGATTTTAAAGTTTTACAATAAACAGTATCTATCCATTCGTGAAATGAATAATTAAAAAAATAAATAATGCAAGACGGATATTTACATTAGAGCTATAGTGATTAAGAGCCTTCAAATTGCGTGTAAAGCGTAGCGGAAGCGTGAGCTTCAGATTTAATTGAACCACACAGAGAGCCGCTACCTCTAGATTTGTTACACGATCATAATTTCTAGTGACTCTAGTTGGTAATATTATACATTAATAAACTCAAGCTCATAACGAGCTTTAGCATGTCACATTCAGTGACTTCAAACTGCTCTGCTCGGGCCGTTCTAATTATAAACAAGTGGAAGTAATTAGATCGAGACCTTTTATGCTAAATGATTTATACACATTGTTTTAAGAATTTGCTTTATGTTGCTCACTTTATATCGTTCTTAATTGAACGAACTGGTTTAACTAAAGGTAATACTTGTTAATTAAAATATCTACTAATTATGTCATAAATTTATGTCAGCTTTGACTTTGTAATTTGAATTTCTATTATTTCAAATATACGACATCGCGTGTGCTGGTTGTAAGAGTATCACTATATTATATTCTCAACAGTACGCTGTGTATTAGCTGGAATGAAAGTAATATATTGGTGTACGGAGCGAGGGCGGTAAAGCCGGTAGTCCCGCGAAAACAATATTAAACAGCGTAAATGTAGGCAATGTCATTCACTATCAGGCAATACGGGCAGTGGGTAGGTAGACAACTTATTAGGGTTCGTGGATTGCGCGAATGTATTCACGGTCGCGTTGGCTTTGGGCATTTCGCACTAGCGTGTATTCGGGTAAACGTGAAGTCTGCGCGTAATTTTACAAATGATATATAGGGTATTATCCAGAAAATAGTAATAAATAAAGTTTTTCTTTATAAAATGTAATCGAATAAGTCAATATTTGTATTTTTGTTAATATAAAAACAATTTATTTTTAAAAACTTACCATCTTACCAGCTTAGACACGCTTCTATGGATATCTCAACTATATAATCCCATATATGGGATAATCCCGCAGTTTCTCACAGTATCTTCACGAACATGTCATCTGTCAGTCAACGGTTTCTTTATTTCATTGAAATTTAATTAACCAATTAACTCAATATCCATATCTTACGCGTTATATACTCCATTATGTCGCATTTGCACTGCGCCTGGTTTTGACAAACGCCTACGCTGGACAAACGCCAGTGCGAAGGAGCCCTTTGTTGGAGCCGCGCTGGGTGGGCCGTTCTATCGGGTGCTCCACATTGCACGCCGCAGGTACCTCGCCGACGCTGCATCATACCGCTCCAGCGCACCACACACGCTCGCGAACAGGTAAAACTAAGAAGAAATTGCACAAATCCTTCGACAATTACTTACAGCTTTCCATACGTATCAAAATATTATAATCTTCGTTGTGAACTCATATAACTATATCTTCTACTAGCTGAAATACCCGTGCTTCGCTACGTGATAAAATATTTAGGTTTTACTCGTTAACCATTGGAGATACATGAAGAGTGAAAACGACTTTCCAGATAGCAAATTAAATGTTAATCTCGTATATGCTATCAAAAGTGTGCTATTCTTAGCGTTCTTTTTTATTTAAATTGGACATATGAAAGTTTGAAACCAATAAAATAGTCGCCATCTTTAAATAACGAATAATAACGTAATCAAAAGTTGCCTATAGATTGACCAATTGAATAAGCTACATCAATGGACCAGTGATTCGTGCGTGATTTAGTAACAACAGACACATGCTTTATTATTTTTATATATTAGTATCGATGTATACATATTGCAACGGGACAAAAAAACTGATCCCTTTTTGCGAATATTGTGAGAAGCGTGAGATTTACCATAGCTAAAGTTAACGAAGAGTACGAATGTGAAGAGATTATAACTTTTATTCATACTAAGCGTTTTAAATATACTAAATCACTGTTTAGATTGCTGCCAATATAAGACACAAAAACAACAATGTCAGATAAAAGCTTTGTAGTAGATAAAAATATTATGTATACTTATGGATGTTATCAAAAATGAAATATGTAATCCATTGAAATTCAGAACTATTTATGTTACATTACAGCGTTAATTTTTATTTGGATTTAACTCGATTTAAATAATATCTTATAGTTATGCAAAGACTACATGTTAAAAGATTTCATAACAATTGAAGTTCGCACGTACTCAAAGAAACATTTTCTTGATCATCCGCTTGTGTAAAAAGGAAAACTAGTGGACATTTATTAAACATAATGTAAAGTAGAAACGGGGGAGAACATTAAATTCTGCGATCTATCATGGTTCGGCTCCCAATAAGCACCAAGAATATGAATCAGCTATAATATATAACACGGTAATAAACACAAACAATTTCGAATTGTTCTATCGTAGCAACATGGCGCTTTGTCTGGGAAATAAACTAGACACAGATAATTTCTGTTGTCTTTATAGCCAACCGGTATTATGAGTCAGCCGTGATTGTTTAATTCACTGCTAAACGTGTCACAGCGCAAGCTTACAGGTACAAATTATATTTTCATTAGTTTCATAACGCATTTTACCGATGCGATAAGGCTCATAAAATTATAACACCAGGAAAAAGATTTACTTACTCAATGAAACATCTTAATATATATAACATAATGTACATAAATACTATTATAAATTATTTTATATCATATCTTGTGACAAATGAAATGCTTATGAATTATTCCCATGTAATATGAATGGAATTCTTTGTTATAAAAACGATAAAAATACAACATGTTAAAGAGAGCTTTCTTCAACAGGAATAATCAAATTAACATATTTTATCTTGACTTATACAAATCCGTTTCATACACATGCTCTGAGCCGAGAATATGCCACAGGCTCTATTTTCGTGCATTACAATTATGTAGAGTTTAAATGTCAGTAACAGATAAGTATACATTACAGAGTTAGATATATGACTATTTATTTGTATGTAAGATGAATACAACATATATGTAATTACAAAACTAAAGATTCAAAAGAAGCGACCACACGTCACCTAAACTAGCTGATAATCGCGGGGGCATGTACCTGTTGCGTTGCGCGCTCCTTTCATGGAATATTCTTCTTGTTATAGAGAACACACGACACAATGCGGGTTTATCTGGACGCATTATGAGAGGCATCTCCGCTTCAGATCGCGCGATAATGCTCGTCGTCGTCGACTCACAAAAGTGTATGCCGAGGCGCGCCGGATCACGACGCACTGGCACAAGCGCACAAGCGCACAAGCACCGCGCAGGCGGCACCGCGATGTAAGGTGATCTCGAACCAACTTGACCTTTGTGCATTACGGGCAACCGCTGTCGATCGTCTTTGTCTCGTACTCGCTTGTCAGCGTCCTCTCGAGAAGGAACTGTGTTGTCTTTCTCCAAAAGAAAGTAGGTAGAGATATCGATGTAAGCATTGTTCCGACTTCGAGTTAATTCAATATATTGCTGCTGTCTATCGAACGCCATTTTTGTTTAGCATTTCAATAGCTCTTATTGTGTTCACTGTTTGGTGGTCTGAGCGGCGAGCAGGTGTGTCTTGAGAAGTTTACCGCTGGTTGCTTCGTTGGTCTTTGTTCAATGAGCTTTTTACTTCAGGAAATATTAATATTGCTTTGTTTACTTTATTGTCATTTTTCAATTAAACCATAAACAGGTTTCCAATTTTTGGTCAATAAAATAAAGAATTAAGGAAATAATAATATTATTATTATACGTCTTTATTCATTTTTCAAGGAATGTTGCATTATGCGTTATATAAATTAACCCCTATTAAGTCAATCCATGAATTTTACATTAACACAGCAATACGATAGAAAGTGTTAAAGAACCGCTTCCAACACTGTCAGTTTTTGAATCAAGTTAGTGAGCTATTGTGAACAATAAAGCGATAAAATTCCGAGAGAGATTATCGTTTATATATGGTCACCCGTTTCAAATGAGTGATGAAGAGGCGAGATGTGTCATCGAAAATAAGTCGAGAGAGCTACATGTTTGTCAAACACAGCGTCTTTGTGGGGACGTGAGATCGTCGCCTTGATTCGTGGCCACGCATCCGAATAAAGGCTTATTAACTTCATTCACATGCTTATGAACAGAGGCCTTATCTCTATAGAAATGTAAGGTAACACCTATACCTCCTTGCTCATATACATACGCTGCTTCCTTTAAAGGTTTTGTTTAAGGTAACACCGATGCATTTACACAATAAGTGTGACTGTTTTATAATAACGTACGCAAGGACAGACCGAATATACATAGTTCATCATTAAAAACCCGGAAATCCTGTTTTTTGTATACTGGTAGTTTGTTAGTTATTAAAAATGTTAAATGTCAATTTATCAAAACTCTGAATAAATATAAAGTTCATCTTTATTACCCTTCTACTTTGTCTTCAAACTTTATCCTAATTCTTTAGGCAAGGATATCACTAAAAAAATATTTTCTTATTTCCTACTTTTTATTTAAGGTCTCTTTTTAATATTTTACGTCAAAAATATAGCGTAGTGCCTTTACTGGTGAATTACAATATTTCAAGACTAATTGTAAAGATAAAATATTATTACTATAAAAGTATTATAAATACATTCCTTAAATTTATTTCTACCATTTTAATTAAACTCCCGAACAAGGTGTCGTTAATTAATCCTTCCATTAAAAGTGAAACAAGGGTAGGAAGGTAGATCGCAGATGACGCTCGGCACGACACAGCCAAAATTCAACAGATGGACCAATTTCACTCGTGTCACCTCACAGTAGGGCTGCCAACATTTCGTCGACGAAATATAGTGTTTTCAAAATAAGCTATAAAATATAGTACATATAAGACATAAATATTGTATTTTATGGACAAGATGTAACATGTAGACAAAATATATTTGTTATATTTTAAAATCTTTAACTTTTTGTATTTTTAGTGTGTCAATTAAAACTGTCATGCTTATATTGAAATTAATGTAAAGACGCGTTCATAAACTTTGGATTTGGAAATGATGGTTTTGTTTGCTTGATTTCGATGGCAAAAATATAGTATTGCAGCGTTATTTTTTCAATTTAGTACACAGACCCGAAATATATTATATAGTACGGTTGACAACCCTACCTCACAGTCCGGCCTTCCCGTAAACAATTTATAACGGCAATGTAAGGCAAATGGTCAGCTGGCATATTTTTTTACCTACTCCATGATCTGTTCTCTCATAGTTTACTGTCCCATATGTCCTATTATTTCATCGAATATCATCTTCATCTATGCAACATATTGTAATGACAAAGTAACAATTTCACATACCTATAAATATTGTTGATTCGTTCCGCATGTCAAGGACGTCAAATAGTGATAAGTCGTACGTTTGATAAAACTTATATTTATTTAGGTTCTACTAACATACTTAATGTTATGAAATTTCTGGCATACATAAGTGTTACAATTTACACCTTTTAACCGAATCACAATCCATAATTTTGTATTTTTATCTATTATTTTCTTCTCATCGTATAATGTTTTGAATACTTTTATATGATTGATAAAATTATTTTGGTCGTCTACCTAATAAGAAGTTGTTGATGATCATAAATATAAGTAGCTCTTTAATTCCATGATTATAACTCAACGACTACAGTCATTTTAACATTTTGAACGTGCTTAATATTCGCATAATTTGGTCACGCACCCAAATAAAGCCGCGTGGCCGCAGCCCACATCGGTCGCGCGACAAGGGATATCTTTGTGAGGTACGAGGTATTACATGAATGTGTAATCAGAGAGTTTATTGATCGCCGTAAGATTAACTCCACTTCGCATTGTCTGACTTGGCACGTCTTAAATTTTCCCTTTTTGTGCCAATAACTTAAGGAATTCACGAATTAATTTTTTTCTTCACCTTTATGAATGTCGCCGTTTATCACATCAGGAAAGAATTATTCCTCTTTATATGCTGCGCTTTCGTAACCGTTTTTCAGTTGTAAATTTTTATGTTTTATTACTATCCGATGCTTAAAATAGATTGGGTCGTATTTATGCAATTAAGAAATCGATACTGCAACAGGACTTAAAATACTTCAAACCTACTTAATCAACATATAAAGCGTAATATATTTTGAAATTATCATGTCCAACACAGAATAAAGAACAGGGAGAAAATAAATAAATATGTATAATAAAAGCATATTTCATTTAAGCGGAAACATTTTCAAACCTTTTCATACGATAACTGCTACTCTGCGACGAGTGTATCAACAATAAAAAGGCAATAGAAATTAATGATTATTATTATCATTGGATGTTTAAAATATTCAGTTCCCATAGCAATTATGTGATTCGAGCGCAGTATCCTTTTTTATTGGATTGTGTGATATCGAGGGGTGTCGAGCTCCCATGTGCATCCTGCGCCCCCGCACGTGCCAACCACGCGGCCGGAAGTGCTCCGCCATCGCACTTATCGCGACCTTCGCAATATCTGTTTATGTTACTCTGACTTTCATCTTAGTAATCGAGATCGTTTAAATTTTTTACAAATATTTCTCCTTATTTGCGTTAAAATTTATGAACATATGTATTATAAAATAAACATTACACACCCAGGTATAATGTTCACCTACCAAGTGTGGTAGATGTCTTGTTTACGAAAAAATATAATTATCAAAATCTAAACGAGATCAAAATCAGATCCACTACATATTTATTCAGTAGGTTTATATAATCGTTCGTCTGTAATCAAAGCGGGAAGAATACCACCTTCTGCATCTGATCTGTAAGGTAAGTAATACCTACACCAAAAAGATTTAGCAACTAGACATCTGTTTCAAAAACCTAAATGACAGCAGTATACCTACGAAGGCGCCTAATTTCCTGCGTAGCTTAATAAATTAGATTTTACACAACTTAGGTATATGATAGAATATAGTGAAAAAGACAGGTAAACACTTCGCCCTATTCTACATATAACGAAATTGTATTTTATTTCTTATATATTATTCCTATAAACCATTACGATTTTACTAATACTAGTTGCCCTTCGCAGCGGTCGAAATTCGACCGTAATTAAACCCAAATATATTTTTTTTCTACTACAAAGTTTTTATACGTATTTCTCCTACGTATCCTCTGTACATTAATTTTAAAATATTTTTTTAAAATGTCATTATAGGGAATGAGATTTAATTTAGTAAGCTGCATTTAAAAGCAATAACGCGTTATTTGAC
>MOOZ01000925.1:160245-173065 GCA_002930495.1 Cecropterus lyciades | reverse complement strand
TTCGAGTAAACTTAGATTTTAACCGCCACTTTTAACGAATTTGTCTTTTGCCAACGCACCATACTCACATCGCCATGATACTTGAACAGAAGACTAAGGATACTGACATTAGTAGTGTACTGAGACCAGCGGGGATTCATTGTAACCGGAGGGATCATTATGTCCAACTATCCCTTACATTCAGTTGAATGTTTATGATGGTGAAATTTATTTAGGTAAAGTTTAATAATAGATACATTTAATCCCACACTATTAACAAGCGAGGTTATGTTGTTTAAAAATGAAAGTAGGTACATACCACAGAGTAATAATTAGCTAGAGCGTAGTTATGCCGCCAAGAGTTGGTACAAATTGTAATCAAATGTATCAAATCAAATCTAATTTAGTTGTGAATTGTAATATACCTACTACTAGTTTTCATAGCATATTTGGGTAATTTGGAGTAAAGACAGATATTTATCTGCTAACAAGAATAACATCACATGTACTTGACGTATTGAATTATGACGTATAATCTTATACCACGGATAGTACCTATCTAATTTTACTTAATTTTGTACACTGCTGTATTCTGGTTCGAAGGGTGCGGTTAAGGCTACGAACTCACACTACTCGTTCTTACTTAGCGGGTAGAACTAAATTTAAATAAAAAGTCGTAAGGGGTAACAACGTATCTATGGGCGATCTCAAGTAGATAGTGCTATCATCCTATCTGGAGTTCATTTTAGATTTTACATGGCCTGCAGTAGCCACTTGCCAACAAATGGACTCCATGCTTGTGTCCATTTGTTGGCAAGTGGCTACTGATATATAAAAATAGTGATGATGAACTCGTCTGAACAGTAGGCACAAGTCGGAACACTTGTGCCTACTGTTCAGACGAGCAAGCGCCCTCTATTCTTCATAATTTCTCTGAGGTAGATTAGTTTTTTTTTATTTTTATTTTTTAAATATTAAAACTTATTTGTACCTAAAACAATAATAATAAATATAAATTATGCTCACTATTGATATGAAATCACTATTACAGCGTACATGCGTGCGCATTGCGTCAGTGGTTAGTACTTGCTGCTCGTAATTACAACGAGGATAAAATTGTAATGTGACCTCATAAAAAATGTTAGATAAGTTAGTTGTGTGATAAACTCAATAAAAACTAATCACTCGGCCAGCGTTAACTTAAAGACACGGAAATGTATAAAAACGTAATTTACATTATCACGCGTTACGTTTCCGAATAAGTCATAGTTCGAAGAGGCGTTTGCAGGGCATGTGCGGGCAAAGGGGCAGGGAGGATGAACTCACTAGGCATCCAAGCGGTAATTTCGTGAATCGAGTCATCGCTCCAGTGGCGCAATTGGTTAGCGCACGGTACTTATAAGACAGTGTTCGTGAGCGATGCCGGGGTTGTGAGTTCGAGCCTCACCTGGAGCATAGATTTTTTCTCTAAATTTTCGTAGTATTATTTTCTTTTTCATAGTAACAAATCACGTAATATAATAGACCTACCAGATCTTATTAAACATTAAGAAGTAATTTTTAATATTTCACCAAATTTTATTATTTTTAATTTTATTTATTTGATGTGTCATTTATCCGTGTGATATCAACTATGTATATACATAATTTTATTATTATTATGTAATTAATGTATTGCAAAATAATAATTTAAACAATGCAAATGATCATAAAAATATTATACATTAACGCGTAAGTTTTACATAACAGATATTTATAGGTATTAATTATGTATTGTAAATCTCTTTTAAAACCATGAACAAATGTAACGAAGCGTCATAAAAAGAATGTGTACAAGGAAAACTTATATACTACCGTTGACCTACAACAATCCGTAACTATTATAAAAAAAATGTGTTAACTGAAAAACTTTGCTAAAAATGATTACTGCCTAATAAAAATTACTTAGATTACGTCATTTCAATGGTTAAAAGAAAATCGCAATAAATAGCTATATATACCTATTTATACAGTAATATACTTCTTACGAAACGTTATGTTTAACTGAACTGTTAATGAAATCAACAATGTTCATATTCATTTATCAGATACACACTTGTGTTGAATTATTAAATCTATTCCTACGTCGTACACAATGTACACAGTCGTGAATGAGAGCTTCATTCATGTCTTTTCTGTGCTTGTTACCTTTGTCCTGTTACTTATTCTTTATACAGTATAATGTAGGGCACAGAGGCAACATGGTCGCGATCGGTAGTCGAGCGGAGGGTGCACCGGCACGACAACAGTGCTGCCAGCTATTTGAAAACTTCCCGCTAAATTTATTTTAAAAACCTAAATGTAAACCCTAACTATCAAAATAACATTTGGTGGTCCCTTTACATCGTCAAAATAATCTTTAACACTAAAGTCTCTGCCTCTTGTCTCTGCAATTTGACAGCGAAACAATAAGAAAAGTTTCCCCTTACTGAATCAATAATCTGCCGCGTTAGATAGGACGTAGGAAATGATGTGTAATATTTACGAAAATTGTGGTAAAGTTTTACCGCTAAAATACTCCTAAAAATGTTAACACCTTAAGATTGTCTAAATATTCCCCCTAAATTTAAGGAGATACCCCTGGAGTTGGCGCCACTGCACGACAGAGAGCTAACTAATCCACCCGCTGTACGCCTCGCGACCTCTTGATCCTGACCCCTACGACCCTCCGCCCCCGCACGCCCCTCAGCCTACAGCAGTACGATCTTTAGTTATTTGTTTACTCTTGTCCGCATCTGATCACAACAACCAAATGGCTATGACACGGTCTGTCGTATTAACTTTTGCAATTAAATTTGATAATCTGTGTTGCAATTAAATTTCCATGTTTTTCTACTACTGAAGCAGGAATCGATCATACAATCCACTTGATGGTAAACGGCCACTGATGCCAGTCGACATCAGGACTTCTATAATCAACCCCAGAAAAGATTAGAATCTTACCTGAGACAAAATTAGAAATTCTATTTCTTTTTTTTTTATAAATATTTGAAATACTTACGACTTTAACAATTCACCTCGACCCGACCCGACACACCTACACTCAGAAAACGTGAGGAATGTAAATCGTTGACCGTGCGCGAACAACCCTCTGACACAATCATTACCCCTATTTTTTCCATATCAACTACGTACGCGGAGCTATTTATTTTAAAGTAGGTCGTGCGTATCCGTGTATATCCGTCAAGAATGTGAACATGTAGAAACATTTTTTTATTCCTGATGATTCGATAACTAGAGTGATTTGCGAAGAAGCTTTTCGTACATATGCACAAACTTATTGTCATAAGTTAATACGTATGGCCCGTGTAAGCGACAGACATAAATATTAGATTCCAAATTGATATAGGGTAGAAAGCAAACAGAACAAAGATAGAAAGGCAATAAAGATAAGGGCTCAGTCGAGATATCACATGATCAGCAATAATGTAGTCTACAGAGCAGAGCACAGAAATACATTGAGCATATCGTACAACATCGTGATTAGAAATTCTCTCGAATTTATGCAATACAAAGTTTTTCATACAGGCTTCCATATAAATGTCCCGAGATAAAATCAATTTCATTGACTAGAAATAATTCAGATTTATTTCTCATGCCTTATTCTGCAAATTATTATTGTTATTTTATAAGTTCGAAATAAATAACGAGCAGGCAGTTCATCTGGTCGTAATTCGTCATTGCCGCTCATGAATATCTGTAACAAATTTCATATAGAACAGTTCTACCTGAAGCCGATTACAGATGCATTGTCACTCCTGAGAACCAACATGGCCTTGTATGTAAGTCAGTCAGCATCCACAAGTCCACAACCTTTCACCGAAACGCAAGAACTGCTTAACGTTAGGAGTATACGTGGCAGGGTACCAAGTTCCCACCTTTAAATCAATATATCAATTGTGAATCCTATAATTAAAAACAGACTGCCTACAGAAAACTTAATTGCAAATTGCATGACAATTCACTTAAATAGTTCAAAGCGAACAATTACAAAAACGAAATACAAACGTATCGCAAACCGGATAGACAATAGTAAATTGAAACATATCTTTCGCTTGCACGTTAACAGTTAGGCTCGCTGGACTAATTAGAGCTCCGAGTCTCCTTATCCACGATCAGTTTTGCGTTTCCACTCCACCTTGCTACTTGCTCGGCTGTCCACTTAGCGGTGAATACCTTTATTTTACAATAAGAAATTTCCAAAATCTGCATATGTAGAATGGTGATACTCGTAATCATGCATGTCATGTTTTCTTTCTGTTATCTTACTTTTTTAATACTTTTTATCCCCTGTAAGTAAATTTAGGTACGTACTTATTTTTATGTAAATTCTGATTCCGTTTAGTATAAAATTAACGAAGCCAAAAAATTGTCAAAAGCCGACAATTTGTTGGCTTTGTTAATTTTCCTTATAAATAATAATATTTCTTAATATTGATTACTTTCGTTTTATTTTCCTTACGTCTCATAATCAATATGTGCTCATAGATACTTAGCACCTTTAATGGGTATTTACAAGTTTAAACTATGTACTGTATTTACAAAATTATTTTTGTACCTGTTTTCTAAGTAGATTATGTATGGGTTTTTACTAAAATTAATGCGATGTGCAAACTTAGACACTATCAGAATTAAAACCTACATAGTACTATATCATGTATAATATATAGATGATAAACGTGACTATTTGAAAGACCCGAAGCAAGTCTTGAAAATCGATCGATCACGCAGGTGCACCGAGCTCCGTGCGATTATCACGTCGATATTCGTTGGTGTGGCTACGAGACAGTAGTCGTTAAATAGAAGTTCTGAATAACAACTAACCACTTGGTGAGATCCAATCTTTTCGGTCTTGTAAATACAACGAACCTACGCTATGTGTTTATATTTTATACTAGTTCTATCATATCTGCCTATTCTTACAAATTAGCAGTAGGAACCTGCTATCCTCTAAAAATGATTATTCATATCATCCATAAAAAAAGGTTCTTAATGTTAATGGTATTTTAACAGTAACCATACAAAAGTAGAAACCGACTTCTAACCACAAAAGAAAATCAAATATATGTAGGTTTCTTACACAGAACATAGTTCTGAAATCAGCGCTCTTATACTTTCTCGTAGGACATAGATTAATCGTCGTGATCTAGCGAAATACATATGTTGAGCGCCGACTACGACTATATACTGTGTATGTAAGAGACCAACAAGTAATTAAGATTATTTCAATGTACTCATTTTATTAAGTCCTTTCATTTGAAGTGTTACCTTAATGGTTACATATAAATTAATCAGCAATGTATTTAATGCGTCTTACTATCTCTTTACTAGAAAAGCCGCAGCGGAGCTAATTTCTTTACGAGCAACTGTTGTTTGCGCCGTGAAATTAAAGTCCTTAAATCAGCGCTGACAGTAATCGCCGAACAGTAAGTTCAAAGACAATGCGTTGGCAGATCATTTGGGCATAATGCTACGCTGATAATACTACTACATTGTTAGTAGGTAGTAAACAGGAATCCATAGGCATGAGTCAGAGGCGCGAGTGGCGAATGACGGGGCGCCGGCGACGTCGCGTGGCGCAACTTGCGCACCACTCACACCGGGACACCACCGCCACCGCTTGCTTTGACAACTCTGCAATAATAGCCAACTACTTACTTTAAATTTTAGCAGACAACTTGACTACACTATTGTGAAAAGAAACATTCGCTGCATACCACATCTACCCGCGGTAGCAGACAACAAACTAGGTAGCTTACATTTTGATACTCAATAATGTAACGTATCGTTAAAAAGCTGCAGCTTTTTGAAATAGTAGATGTACCTTTATTCAAGTAAAAGATTGTTAAATTTATATTAGATTTGATATTTATTTATCCCATTAACCGGCTCTGTAATTCTTAAACTATCATAGAAATGAGCATATTCCGAATGTACGGAATATAGCTTTTTAACTGAATGTATTTTCCATGTTAAAGTTGTATTTTCTTTAAAGGTTGTAAAATTGTGGCTCAACCACGGAAGCACCAACGCGAAAACTATTTCTGCCTAATAACAGCATTGACAGTCTAATAATTTTGGCTTAGTAACAGATCTTATCTGAGGTTGATTACAGATATCCATGGGCGGCAGTGGCCACTTAACATCGATTGGACGGCATGTTCATTTGTTTCTTCATTATAACAAATAATACAAGTTAAAGCAGCAAAAACCTCGATTGTATTCCGTCGGATAAAAGTGAGCCTTCTCAGAATAAACATACCTACATACTTGAGCTCTGTTATTGAATCGTCATTCATAGGTGCTATTTCTAAATGAGGCTGTCCCCATTGATTCTTGACTTCTTGTTAAGATAAAAAATATTCTATCTTGGGTATTGTTGTCCGCAAGACAAGAAAGGTGTGCAAGCAAACTACTTAAAGTCTATAGCGTGAGTGACAACCTGTCATATGACCTGTGTTTGTAAAATATCTTAAATCAGCATTGTCTGTTCTGACACTAGATGTTAAACACGCTATCGACTTATGGAACCAAAATCTTAACGTGTCACATGTCACAGTTTGCATTATTAATACAATTCTTTTTAAAGAATACATTTCGTGACTTTTATGGCCTTTACTATTCAAAATAGTAGTATTGACTGTGATACGCATTTTTTCCACAGTTAAATTTGACCAGTCAGAAAGTACAAAAAAATAAACACTTGAACTTTAATGGAAAGGTCAAGTAACTAGTAGATTAGCAATTAGTTTTAGCTAAAAAAGTTATTGGTAAGGAAAAGCGTTCGGTAATGGAGTGACAATTAAATTATTAAATGTTGCACCTCTAATAATTAGAGAAACTTCAATCACATTCAGTAAATCGTTAAAAAATATAATATGTTTTCTTCTTTACTTTGATGTAAATACTATCATGCAGAGATACATTATTAGAGGTTCTCCAGAAAAAAATACAATATGGATTTGCAAAATAGTTTTGTAAAAACTTTTGCAAAAGTATTCTTGCTTATGAAAGTAAAGTATTTTATATAAGCAATACAAAAATAGGTGAGTTAAGAAAACGCTCTACTTGGTGTGGCGGAGCGGTCACCATACCGGTGTGACACGGAGTGGGTTTTGGATTCGATCCCCGGCCAGACAGACATCTGAATGATGAATTAAAATTTCTGTCCTGGATCTGGGTGTGTATTCGTCTTTGTGTGTCCATGGTACCCAATACATAGGAGAAAATCCTAGTGTGGGGCTATGAGCGTAGAAAGCGTTAACTGTTTTTGTTAAACATTGAAAATATTTCTAAATGTTTTGTTTATATTGGCATGCAAAAATTACAGAAACGTGAAAAGTAAAGTTATAAAAACATAGATAAGTTCTCTGAAATTTAATAGCGAAACGCCCAAATCTAATCGTCAATTGAGACGCGGTTGATGGGCAGCGAAGCGTAATATGATATTTATTGATTTCTGTCGGAGCGTCGTTAATGAATGCGGAGCACATTTCACGATTTCTCACGATACCTTTGGGAACGAGATTTTTTCTCGTTTCATTTCTCTCTGCAAACAATAGATCACTGAACACGGATGGAGGGTTGGAAGTGCGTCGCCGGTGCTGCGACCAATATTGTGCACTTACATACGACTTAGTATACCATAAACACTTTGTATTGGTCGCTTAAATGATGTACTTTTAAATACAAACAACAAAGTTAATTAATAAATAAGTAATTTCAAGCGATTAAATTGAGTAACTTGTAATTTCAACAAATTAAATGCATATAAAATAAAATATATTTTAGTTATATCTTTTTAAATAAATAGGGAAAAGAAAAACAGTCCACTTAGTTTATTCTAATGTTTGCAACTGATTGGTTTTTGTCATTTGTCTGTTGACGAGCTGTATGATTATGATAAAATGTATGGTTGTGATAAAATTTCAACCACTAGTTAAACATAATTTTATGTATGTAATCCAGCATATTTAATTGAGGATGTAGATATAAAAATATTAAGTACGTTCGTGTCAACCACGATGCCAATGCGCTCAAGATTAGTATACCGTGGAGCCCAATTGGGCCGACCCCGGACACGGACGCTACCCGTAATGCAACTTGTCGCTAACAACTATATCGTATGGATATTGCGAACCTACTTAACACTTTCTCCCTTTTATTAAGCAAATATTTTGCACCGAATTGGACGAATCTAAATATTTGTAAGTCAACAAATATTAATACCTTTCGCAAATAATATAGCATGAATAGATAGATATCGAATGAAAGATAAGCACTGGTGAAATAAATAATGTATTGTAGATATGTTTTTCCAAGTATTCGTTAACCGACTTGCCAAAGAAAAGGGGTTATCTATTCGTCGTGTATATATATTCTTCATTATTGTTTAATGAATATTCGGCGATTATTTCGCGACGTGATTCAAACAGTGTTACATGCGGCTAGTTTTAGAGGATATCCCATGTCATTGAAATTGAAAAAAAATCACAGTTGTTCCAATAATCTGAGAAAAGACATTTACTTCAAATTCCGATCTTGAATTCTTTAACCCCGAGGATGTGGTGCTACGACCCACCTATATCTTAGGTATGTAGAAACTATTCGTTTATAATGATTTCATTCAAGAAACATAATTAATTAAACTTTTCAATAAAACTTCTTTGCTAACTAAAACATACTTTATTCATAGAACACATGTATTCCACACTATTTGACAGAATCAAAAATACTTACCTGCGATATATAGGTAAGAAAATCTTATACTTAAAAAAATGTATCAAAAAATGAATGTAATGATAGTACCTGATCGAGTTAGTGAAAGACATAACACAACAAACATCATCCCTATTCCGGCCGAAATAAAAGACGCGAACGGAAGCTGCTACCTGTCTCGTGAGAATTGACAGCGGATGTTGCAAAAGGTGTCCCGTTTTTGTACCATTTATATTAATAGGAAAATGGAGTTAAGAATTGCGTCTCGTCTAATGTTACACACTTAGAAGAAGAAAAAACAAATTTGAATTTGATGAATGGATAATTATTCTAATTCCGTTCTTCGACTTTTTTAATCATCAAAATATTCAGTATCTGTATGCAAAAAATGTAACAATTGGGCCGAGGAATAAAATTCTCATGCCATTATTATGCATGTGACTGAATATAAAATAAATCACTTAAATATTAATACGTTAAGGAGCATATAGGAAACACGTATAAAAAAGACTGTTCAAGGGTATATATCAATACGAGGGCAATGATTAAACTTAAAATTCTTATGTAGTTCGTAATAGTATTAAAAATTAAAGTAAGATGTGACGAGCGTAAAAGATTACCCATATATCCGTGTGAACATTTTGTTACTACACCTGCTACGAGATCGTAGTAAAAAGTAGCGACAAAAACGCTCCCGGAACATAAAAGCTACTGTACTTCACACCAAACTTATTTAAGAAGCATTTTTACTCATGTAGATAATTTAATTATTCATTTACAAATTGATAATTATAATTATTTGTATTCTGTCGTACACAATATTTGCGTTTTATAAAAAAATAATGATATAGAACAATGAAATATCTTCTAAAACAAATGAGTATCTCATGTGAATTAAAAAAAAATACACAACATTAAGTAACATGTAGTGATGGTACTTCTCCTATAAACTTAAAGTACGTAATTAATTTATTTCGTAAACTTCGTAATACTTCGTAATAACTTCGTATACTTTCAGAGAAGAATCTTAATAATTCTGCCATTCTTTGGGTATGAATTATTCCATAATGCTGATTTTAAACGGATTGCAGATCCCAAGTAAATACTGTATATAGTATCTACTCATTTTTATCATACTGAATTCACAGCTCTTGATAGAAGTATTAGACACCACACCAGGGTATAAAACTAATTGTATTACGTAGCAATGCTGCCTATAGATCGTAGTAAAAAAGAATGACCCCTTAGAAATTTGCGGTAGCTGAACACATTCTTAATTCCGGTTCTAACCACTTTATCGAATTACATAAACCTCAGGTGATCTCCGCTGAGCGTCATTACCTGCTGTCCACGTTTAGTAAGAGAAGCAATAGAGATCAAAAATCATCCTAAGAACTTTAACAGAGAAGATGGTTTTAAATTAGCGCAAACGTGGAATCCAGTGGTTAGTTTATGTAAATCACAAATAATGCAAAGTTCGGTGCATAAGGATAGGACACACAATACTAACTGTGTATTGTGTGTCGTGATATGGAACCTAAAAAAGAAAAACGGACTAGACATAGGGTAGATAGGTTAATCTACCACTAGTGCTTGTCAACGGTTTCTCCCCGCCACTGCAGTTTCGCAGTGACCACGATCCATGTAACTGGGTCGAAATATCGGCAAAAATAGATTCAAAACCGCATATCGTGAGTACCCCTAACCTATTAAAGTGTATCAATTCCGCGATAATATTAGTCTAAAATCATATGTTTAACCATCATTTAACAATAGTTATGTTTTGATACAATATTTTGAAACCTACTTCCTTCTTCCACAGTACGTATTATATTCAATCACAACATTCGACATAGGCATTTATATCCGTAACCCATTCAATATGGTAGAAAGTTCAGTGACCTTGATGTTGTTATCTATATCATAATAAGGTATTAACAATATAAAAGCAATCTATCATTTGAAATTAATATGATCAGTGATCGGCGCGACGGCTCGGCGGTAGATATCTGCATAGCTGGGCGGAATGGCGGTTAATCAGGTGGCCCGTTATTTTACATTGTGCTCGCCGTGAGTTCGAACCCGACGGAACAGGTTGCTCCAATGACAAAGGAGCAGATTCCATCGTCCGCAATCCGCGTCTGCGAGCCCCACATTATAAATAGTCCCTCTAAATAATCCGTTGTAGCACGTCACTGAGGCGCCCACCAACGATGATATGTAAGCCCCAATTTTTTAATTCCTCTAATGCATTCTTGATGGTTGCCACAACAATCAAGTTTAGTTGATATAAACCCACTACTATACTAGCAATGTAGGTCGACGGCGGCATTCTAAAAAGAAAGAATAATATATGCGTATTTGAATACGAAATTTATCCATGTTTTTTGCAACACGTAGTCTGGTATTGTTTTGTAATTCTGTCATCTGTTTCTAACACTAAAAGTATTTCCCACAGTCATATAATTATGAAATGGTGGTTGGAACCTATTACTAACTGTACATTGGAGTACAAACAATTCGACTTTCATTTAGAACAAGGATCTGCGCGCCACCTGCGCCCAGCCCGGCGGCCAGCGCTCACCGTCGATACTTTACTGCCAGCCGGAACAATAGAACGAAGGCTAGCAGTACTATTGTTAGTACAGCACGTGGTGCTAACAAACTAACCATACTATACCAAGCAACCACCTGATTTAAATTACTTTATGAGTGTACTTCCTTATACGTGTTCGCGACACAAACTCACAATTCACACGGCAACATCTGTTTCAAAATATTTCGTACCCCTCAATAAAACAACGAACAATATAATTTCTTAATATTCATTAAATGGGTAGTACGACAAGTGAACAAATATATGTTGAGCGCTCTTTCGAAAAATGTCGAGAAGAAGTCCTTTATTTTAATAAAAGGTCAAAAAAACTGCTCCAAATCTAAATCAATTTTAATTCGATATCATAAGATAGCAGGCGGCGATTACACACTATTTTAAAATAAATGCTTGTAACGCCCTGACAAAAAGGGTTAACCCTTGTGGCGGAAATTGATTTAAATTGCGCTATTAATAATTTTAATATAACACCCAGCCACCCATATTTTTTGTTTTCACTCATCCCTGTGTTCCGGATATTTCAAACGGGTTATTTCACCGAATCCATATATTTTTGTTGATTAAAGGTTTTGTTTGTATCGATTTTAATTACCAGTTAAGTTCTTAATTTATCTACTATTGTATGTTAAACCTATTATCATTGTTTACATTTCGTTCGAGTTGAAATATATTCTAAAAGAATTGAAACATTTAAAAGCAAAGTAATAAATACCTACTTAATGACACATTTAGGATTTCCTTAAGACATGATTAAGTTTCCAAACAAATAGGAAATATATTCAACACTTTATCTCAACGAAAACCGGCAAAAGTAAGGTGCTCTAATTTTCTTTATCGCGTAACCTATATTATACCTCGCCTATGACTTTCGCTGCTTGGACCAGACCACCCGAAACTAGACTTGGACCACATTCTATCACTTTACAACTCGCGTTGGTAGAGTGATTCGATAACATTTTATGCTCAATTAACATTTTAAAACTTTATTAAAACGATAAGGCTTTTGTAATAAATAAATACAATATACAAAATATTTTTATTTTGTTAACTTAGCAGTGGACTTTGTGACATAGGTACGAGTTTTTTGTTTGCAATTTATTAACCATTTTTCATTTCTTCGTCTTTATTCTCATTATTAACAAAATCAAGCATATCATAAACCGAAAAATCATAATACCATTAGTTTATTAAAAAATCATCTGCGTAAACAGTTAAATTTGTTATTGACCCATTTCTAATAACCTAAATAAAAAAGGTTTAATTTAGAGAACACTATGTCGGCGGTCAATTACTGACCCAGCAGGCGTTATCCCGATTATGGTTCAACAGATGGTCGTTTTTTACCCGCGGCCGGTCCGTGACGGGGCGCTGAGTGCGGGGGTGCGCCCTATAACCGTATAATTACATGTTGTAGTTGCGCGCGCGCTCGCACGCACAATTGGCCTAAACGAGTGTTTGCTTTGACGTGCC
>MOOZ01000925.1:133254-145946 GCA_002930495.1 Cecropterus lyciades | reverse complement strand
AATTTTTCAAATCGGACCAGTAGTTCCTGAGATTAGCGCGTTCAAACAAACAAACAAACAAACTCTTCAGCTTTATAATATTAGTATAGATTTAGTCTTTAATTTATGTTGATGTATATTTTTTTCTCATTTTCAGTTAATTATAAAACCCCGTTTTTTTCTTGTTTGTTTATAGACTCAGTTTGGAAACAGTTAAATTGTTTTTGATGGGACTTTCACTCAATGGACAGAAGTTTACCAAGACTGTTATATTTTAAACTTTTTTTTAATTATATGGAAGTGGCAAACAAGCATGCAGTCCACCTGATGGTAAGTGGCTAGTGTCGCTCATCGACATTTGTAACCTATCCCAGATAGAACCAAAGTCTAACCTGAAGTTGATCACATATGCGTTGCTACCCCTAAGGACTAGGCTGAAACGCCTCGCATAAGTATTTCTCCCTCATCACATCCGTCAGACCAGAACACAGCATCGCTTAACACTGCTGTTAGGCAAAATAGGTGTGGCGATGATGTTTCCGGAATTGAATCACAAAGGATCCTACCATCTACTAAACCAACAGTACCTAGCGTTATTGATTAAAGAAATGATCGAATCAATCTATAATTGAATAAAACAAAATATTTATTATTCGATCATACACTTATACCCGGCAGTAGGACAGTAATTTGTTGATAATGAAAAAAGAACTGACGTGAAATCGAACTTTCCTGTCTGCATATATCACTTGAGTTATATCTATACGCGATCATGAAGTTCAATTATAAGTAGATCAATGCCTTCTTAAGCAATAAATTTAAGAATTACTTCAAAATTAGGTCAACGTCAGAAGAATAGAACCATAATGAAATACTCAATCTAATATTTTTCTGTTCATAACACACATGAAACCATACTTTCCTACATTTATCTCACATTGTTGCGTCACACAATCTCCAATATTCTATTGAATTTGCACCGCGCGTGTGCATACGCATACCTCGGCAGCTGCATCAAGTTCGACAACAATAGTCTTCGCAGGTTGCTGCGGCTCCAAGGGACCATCTCACTTTCAAAGACATTCACCGAACCGAAACAATCTTTGCGAGAATCTCAAAAAAACATTAATGTATTATGTCGTAAATCAGAAGATAGGTATACATAAACGTCTTCGATAAATACAATAGTCGGTAAGAAGATAGGTATTTGCCACATTACTCGTACTATAAGAATGAAAGTTCACTTTCCAAAGACATATAAGAACAAGCGAAGAAATTTGGGGTAACTACTATATTTTTGTAGGAATCACTAAAAAGACGCTTTCTACACTCATAGCCCCCCACTAGGATTTGCTCCTATGTGGTGGGTGCCATGGACACACAAAGACGAATACACAAACACCCAGACCCAGAACGGAAATCTAAACTCATCATTCAGATTTCTGACTGGCCGGGGATCGAACCCGGGATCCACTGCGTGTCAGAGGAGTATGGTGACCGCTCCGCCACGCGGTTCGTCACTAAAGAATAGATTATTCATAGTTTAACTTGAAAATACATTACGAATAACGACAATTAACAAGTAAATTATGTATGTGTAAAATCTGAAATATAAATACAAGAATCAATGTAAATCGCAATCATTGCACAAATTATACCGAAGCGGGCGTGGTTTAATGTTACTCTTGTGGAAACAGCTGTACGCTCCCCCTTTACCTGAACACCTATGTATGGAGCACGTGTTATATGTGCCCTTGCCTCTTGGATAAATACGATTTGTATTTTAAGTCCTTACATCCGGAATCCGAGTAATGTACCGGTCCCGTCTGAACAGACTTCAGTTTATTTGCATAAGAACGTTTATATTTCGATACTGTTTGATATGGAACGGTTTTACCGAACACATAAGGCTATTATCACGGAAACAGGTATTTTCGTCGTATGTGAATAGTGACCAAGGTGCAGTGTTGTATATCAGCTCCGTTCACACCTGTCAATGATTGCCGACAAAATTGTTTACCCAGTAACAATATCCCCCTGAACCGGCCCTAATACTTTAATTATAAATATTTAGAGGATAACTTTTCATATCGCTTTAATTTATCAGTTTCAAAGTAGACCACCATTTCATAAAAACTGGTGTTTAGAAAAGAGAAAATAATTAATATTACAATTATATAAAAACGCATGTATTAAACAACAAATGAGCTCTTAAATAATGTACCTACGTTATAAAATCTATTTTTATAAAAAAAATCAGCTCAATTTTAACCACTCATATCATGTTTTAATTATTTTTATTTTAATGAAAAGCTTGTATTGATTTTTACCGTACAAAATATATTTCTTTTAACATATTAAGACTTCATTATAATTTGATATAGAGAATACGTGTTCACATTTCTGAACTTAACACATTACTGTGTGAATAAAAACTAGTAGTAATAAGCACATACAACCGAATCAAAATACTTTCTCAGACAAAGTGTAACTGCAGTATGATAATTTCCATACATATGCTAATAGCTCATTCAATATTTATGGTATAAAATTAATCAAATACATCCAAATGATTAACATTCGATCGGGACGGGAATGAAAACCAGATCACCATGAACTAGTGCATATTTATGTTGAATTAATCATAAACGGGTTTTCTATTGTGTACTACGAAATAATCGTTACCGAAGCCATCACCACAACCAGTTTCCCTTTAAAGTCAACTAAGAAGCAATCGGAAGTCCTGAGCAGGTGTGTTCACTCTCTTTCCCAGGATATTGTTAGTCAAACCCATTAAAAATTATACCGTTTGCATATATGCATATTCTCATTACCGTAGTATCCCATATTTCTGAGAGTATATTGAAATAAGTACTTGTAAACACAACACTACAAAACGAAAATTTACTTAAAATAGCAAATATTACAGAATAAATATGTATATTTCTATTGGATAAGCAATACCTATATTCACGGAGTTTTAAAGAAGTTAAACTAATAACGGTAACGTTTGGTTCAATAACAAAGCCTACACCTACTTTATAATCTTAAAGAACAGTTATTATCTACATACTTATTTAAACAAAGGCGTCTGTGAGTCATGAAATAATCAGATTAAATGACACTGATATAATATTAATAATAAAGTATGGATCGACCAGGTTTCATAAGCATCACAAATTACCTTCGAGACAGGAAGTAACTGTCTCATTTGGACGCTCATTTAGCGTTATCATAATATTATGAGGCTGAGAATGGGCGACTCAAGTTTTATGAATGTCGTAATTCATAGATACTGCTCTACGAGGATGGATCGCGGAGACTGCGGAGAGCACGATGACGCGCGCACGTGCGCCCGAGCCGCGCACACATGCTCATCAACGATTTATTTTCTCAACGGCAGGTACGTTCATCTATTGTAATTTTTATGATTCCACTAATAATAATAATCACAATTGAAGTAGGATTTTATGTGAAGAAGACAAAAATATATAGAGTCCGTCTCAAAAGAGATTATACAAGTTCATTATAACTGTGACAGTCGACCTCTGCCAGGACATGCATATAAAGAGATTTTAGAAAATTTCAAAAAACTTAAATAGTTTCAGAACATCACACGAGGCTAGACTCGTGTTAAATGTGGGGTATTTTCAAACTTCTTATAAACATTTTTCACTATGTATTATTATAAAATGACTAAAGGTAAACAATATCATATTTGGATAGCATAAGGTTAGTTAATCTAATTAAATTAAGATATATTATTATAGTTATCGTAATTTAATGACCATAAAATATCGATAAAACCATTAAAAAACTATAAAACCATTTATTAGCAATAGACGTTTCAATTTTGGCTGAACGGCCTACACATAATTTACTGGAACGTATTTACTATTTTTTATATTTCTATTGTTATTTCCAACATTAGATTTTTATATATATTTATCGATGTACCTACATAAACTAAAGTATACATATATGTATCGCCAGTAATCGTACATATAATATGATCATATAATATAACTGTCATTAATTAATTTGTATTCTTTTTTTAATTTTGTCTCGACAAAATATCTATCTATGTACAGTTTTAGAGGTTTAGAAGCACCAACTTCCACTACACTAATTTCGCCCATTTTATAATTAGTATCAAAGTTTTCTTAAGGATGTGATAAGGGCGAATATTTCAAGAATAGCAAGGCTTTTACTCGACCTCAAGTAGTATATCAATATTTTGTAGGGTTGATTACAGTTGTCTGTGGCAACATTAGCTACTTTCTATGAAGTAGATTAATGGGTATGCTATGGTAGAAGCATACTGCTACCAACCACTATTCTATCAACATTCACCCGTTCCTGGCGTGGAACAGTTCTACGTTACGGTAGAAGGATGTAAATGTCGGACTCTTCGTTGTCTCTGACCAATGAGGCATCCATCTTAGTTCTAAAAGTTAGCAATGCCTCTGGATCCATTCGTGACAGTGACCACTTATTACACCCAGTAGACTATTTCAATCTTTATAAAAAAACTTCATGCTCGTTTGCCGTTTTTTTATTGTAAAAAAGACTGCAAGCAACTGGAACTGCAAGCAATAACAATGAGAAGATTCAGTTTTAGCCACTAAAGAGTGATCGACCTCTACGCTTATTTATATTTCGTAATATTTGAATGGTCGACCTGAATAACTAATTGCCTTTCGCGTCCCGCGTTATCTAATCGGTTAGGTACTGAAAGGAACCGATTTAAGACTAGCACACATGTGTTTGCACGAGCGCACGTGTTCATTCATCGATGTGCGTCTCAAAAGGGATCGACGGGAATAGGTAAAGTCCTAGACCCATTATGGAAAATGTATTTAGGTTAACAAACATTCCAAATATCTTTTTTCTAGTGACCGACCGGAGTTTCGGTTTCGGTTTCGGCCAGTTTCAGCAAAAAATTTAGTTTCGACCTTGGTTTCCATTTTATTGGCTTGGTAGATATGTACATTTCTATGTAACGTAACCTTTTAAAGTTAATTTTACCCATTTTTAAAAGGCGGATTGACTTAAAACTTCGAATGCTTATCAAGGACCGATGATAAAACAATCTTCTGTTTATCTCTTTATATATCGCATTCTTATAGGGGTTAAATAGGGGATGAAAGTTTGTATGAAAGTCCCCCAATTTTGACGCAAGCTCAATGTAACTTAGTATTTGGACTTGTGGTTTCATATAATGGATTATTTTACCGTTTTTGAACAATCAACCCATAAGAGCCCTAGAACCTCTAAGCGAAATAAAATTTAGTATTTGGCTATCTGGTTTAATAAAATGAGACATCAATTTCGTCGTTTTTAGAAAATCAACCCAATAAATAGAGCTGAGTTGGGCATCGGTTGTTCCTAAAATGCTAAGCTGTGCAGGTGATCATGCAGTCGTTAATCTAGATTCTCGACTGTTTGCTCTTAGACGCGTAAGGTCCCTGGGTGGTATTCGGATAGAGGAACTTGATTGCTCAAAGTTGACAAGGAGTGTCCCATGTGATGCATTTAATGTTTCACATATGTATGACGCGCTCCAAGTCCATTCTATGAAATGATCATCGTTAAAGACTAAAATTAAAAAACGGGTTTAGAAAAAAACACCTTTATAAGCAGTAAACTGTAGAAAATAAATAGTTAAAAAATTAAAAACATGTTTTTGTAACTAACTGAACCAAAAGATCGAAAATAATTAATTATCATCTAGCACCCCACGCTTTTTTACGATAAAGGATTATTTTATGATCACTCTATTTTTTTAACTTATAGTAAGCTAGCTGAAGTACTCGTGCTTCGCTACGTGAGAAAAAAATTAGATTTTACTCGCTAACCGTTGCAGGGTCATGAAAAGTGATAAGGACCTTCCGGATAGAAAATTAAATGTTAACCTCGTATGTGCCATCAAAAGTTTACTATTTTTAGCGTTCTCTTTTTATTTAAAAAGCAAATATGAAAGTCTGGGACCAAAGGGGGGACTATACTAGTGACGTCACTAAAAAGTCTCCTCTCCGAATAAGAGAGTTTTTAGGCCATAGTCCTAGTTTA
Source organism: Cecropterus lyciades (assembly GCA_002930495.1). Lineage (NCBI taxonomy): Eukaryota > Metazoa > Arthropoda > Insecta > Lepidoptera > Hesperiidae > Cecropterus > Cecropterus lyciades. The sequence continues at coordinate 139,895 of MOOZ01000925.1, read as the reverse complement.
CACAGCTTTAAAGAACCGTCAGGTATGTAAGTTTTCTCACGATGTTTCCATTACCGTAATATATACCATATTTATTTTTTTAATACGCATTTCAGTTTAGAAAAGTCAATTGTATGCCTGAGATTCGAACATCGGACCCTTTCCAAAAACTTTAATTTTTTTTCCATAAATTAAAAACCTCCTATTTTTTTATTAGAAGTTAATAAAATATGTTTTGTCATTAGTCAAAAACCGTGCTTTCGGTGAAACATTTGAAAAACATAAATCTTTAAATAGCGAAAAATATCGAAATCAAAAGTAGCCTATAGACTGACTAGTTAAATGAGTTACATCTATTCAAATTTTCATGTAAATTCGTACCAATAGTTCTTGCGTGACTGAGTAACACACAGACACATACTATCCCATCTCTATATATTACTTTGTATAGATAGATAGATTATTTTCGATTTTTATTTAACATGCTTTTATTAGCTTCGGTCGTATTTACAAATGTATCATTGTATATTTGTAACGTGTTTTTTAGTTTATTACACTATTATTTTATTAACTTATTTTTGAAGTTAATAATTAAACTTCAGTAGTTTTGATTAACCCGCGCAATTTTAAGAAAAAAATGCAAACGAGTGGCATCCCTAACGAACGCGACTGGCTGCCATGGCATTAAAAAAATTGGCTTAAAAAAATATATATTCGCATTCGCATTCGCGAATGTCGGTAACAGATATTCGGATTCGCATTTCTGAATGTTAAAAAAAGTTTCGGTTTCGGTTTCAGCCGAAACTGTGAGCCGGGCCAAAAGTTCGGTTTCGGTTTCGGCTGAAAAACCAGTTTCGGTCGGTCACTACTTTTTTCTTAATATTTCAGAAAAATATTTTAAAAATACCTTTCAGTTTGTAAATTTTTGCTTGTAATTCATTAAATTCAATTATCTTGTAACAAAATTGTATAAGATAAGACTAATTTTATCAATTCTTTATGTTCCGAGCGCTACTATATTTTATTTGTAGTTTTTAAATAATACATATTGTTATTGTTTATATTTCTAGGTTTTTAAACCATTCTGAATCCATCAATCAAAAATCAAGAAAAAGTTGATTACCTAATACTTACTCTATCCTATAACACACAATAGAGCAACGTGAATCATTTTTCAACCGCACACAAATATATCCCGGTGGACATTAGTGACTTTATTTCGTACCTTAATAAAGTTAATTTATAAAACTTTACAAAAGAGTGGAGCAATTAAATTAATTTCAGACAGCTTTAATTCTATTTCTCGAAAATTCCTTTTATCTATCACCAAAAACATAAACGAACGAAACACCAAATATCATGGTAAGACCAGTTACTTTTTCGACATAAAGTGAAGTGACGTAACCGGAACGAACAAGTTATCGAAGGGAGAAATCCGAAGTAAGCACCAACGCCAAGTAAACAGTGTCCCTCCGTGTTGCTCCACACAACGACAATCTTTGTACCCTCCCGGTGTGTGACTCTTTTGATAGTGATAGAGTAGGTCACAAGTTCTAAATTTATTATTAAATTTTTTGTATATATTTCTAGTAGGTGCTACGGTATGTATTTAATATGCTAAAAATCATATTAAACTTTGTTACGCAAAGTTAAATTTTTTAAAAAATTATTACAAAAATTAAAATTTATTTTATTATTCTACGATAAATATTTTTGTTATAAGTTTTAAATGATATCTTAAGCATTGATTTTAAATTCGGCAACTTAAACCACAATTTCATAAAATAAAGGTACAACAAATATACATTTTACAACAATTCCAAAAGTACCAAGATAATAAATAAACAAAATTGATAACATTTGTTTAATAACTTAAATGGGTCGCAGTTTGCTATGAAACAAATAACAAAAATGTAATTGAAGTATTTACTGTTGATATTTACCTAAAACTTGATAATTTTTGGGGTTAGGGTTCAAAAAACATTAGCGTTAATTTATACGACAGAGGGAGAATCGTGATAGTATACAAAACTTGTAATTGTTACGTTTTTGTCGGTCATCCCTATCAATATGGTACGTCGGAATAGTCGTTAATTTCATTAAGGACTTATTAAGCGGGCACGCGACCGCCGACGACAGTTGCTCGACACGCGTCCCACTCGTCCGATATAATCGAAAAACTTATGGTCTGGAACATGACTCGTTACCATTATTGTAATGTTGTCATACAATAATTTAAAACACGTATCACAAGCAAATAGCTAACGTATGTCGAACGTCTAGCATAAGCGTAATAATAAAATAAAATAAAAACAACAAAAAATAAAACCGACCTGTATGCCACAAAAAGTAAAAAGTAATTTAAATACATATTTCGTCATTTAAGTTCTAGCACCGCGTAAGTCATTTTTTGGCGGTAATGAAATTTTGAAAATCATCGTCATTTGAATCGAAATACGGGTCGTTTCGTCCAAACAGAATCAAGGTACGACAAAATAATACCTTTAAATTATGGAAAATCAAAAGTACAAAATGGAACTTTAGTTGCGTCTATGTAAAATTAATCGGTTTTAGTCTCTCCAAAAAAATTCCACAAATGACTTACGCGGTGCTAGTACTTAAACGACGATTTGTTGATTTAGTACATACACAATACATAGTTTATAGTCCCGAAGTCGGTCGGCGGTCATGTACTCGTAAAACATAGTTTCGTCGCCGTGATCTAGTAAAATATGTTGAGCGCCGACTTCAGGACTATGTACTGTGTATGTACAAAACCACAATACTTTTTTGTGGCATAGAAATCTGTTAAATTTTTTGTTCATCTTTTTTTTCACGCCTTTACTGTTGATACACTTATATTTATATTCTAATAATATTACAAATGTTGTTTTTATATAAATTTATTAAGTCCAAACACAAGGTAGCCACTGTAAGCCGTTGAGGAGTTCTTTTAAATGTCCTTCGCCTTGACTATCAGACCTTTAATCACAACTCATCTAAAGATTCTATCTAAAGTATCTAAAGTTTCTCTTTCGTAAGATTCCCTGGATTCCCCTGGGATGCCACCATGAGATCCTGGTTTCCTTATACACAACGTACACGCCTTGGAATATCATTTTTAAAACAAAAGATTATCATGGAAATCTGTTCATAGACGACGAAGTTTTCCGCGAACACACGTAATATATATATATGCTTACGATCGAATTACGTAACCTGCTCCTTTTTTGAAGTCGTTTAAAAAAAATATTCAGATACGAAGTGCGTACGTAGTTACGTACATTCGGTTGTAAGTTTTAAGAAAACGTTGAGTAAAAGTCTCATAAAAATATAATTAAGTATATGACAATTCATGATGTATTATGAACAAATACTATCTGAAGAATATATTTCATTAAATAAAGAACAAATGTAAATAAAAGAACATTTATTGTTTCGTTCCGAGATTTCAGGCAAGATTCCTGTACTATGAAATAAATTAGTTACAATTGTACACGGTTCACAATCATTTCACGTATTCACGTACGTTCACTACAACTCTCAGAAAAAAAAGTAAAATAAATTTTCACAAAGTTATGTATAAATATGTAATTATTTTGTATATTTGCTTAATTAATTATTTATTTATTGTTTCATTGTTTATAATTGTAACTTGTAACTTGTAAGCTTGTAGCTCGAAGCTAGTCGTATTTTATTGTAAAAGTAAGAAATACGCTGAATTATGTCTAAGTAATTTTTAAACAATAAACAAATAATATTAATTTATGTATTATAGTTTCATTTGTTATGTACTAGGTACATTGTAATAGATTTTACTATAAATATTAATCTACTTGAACGAAGAACAATATAGATATGTAGAGTTACACAAATTTAATTAAGGGTGCATTTCATATTCGAGTCCAATTTGTTGATGAGCTGATGAGAATCCATTATCGTGTGGTCACGCCGCGTTGAACCTGGCGTCAGATGGTATTTCACCCCTCCGGTTGTAATTTCCATGACGTCATCATTATAACCAGAATAAAACAATGCATTTGTAGTGGTGCTTATTTAGAAGAGGATATACATTTTCTGGTACCAAACCCGTATAATAATGGTTATTTATATTTTCAGTTATTAATGTAATGTTAAAAAATATGCTAAAGGAAATCTACTCTTTTCTATTCTAAAGTTATTTCAAAGTTTTATAGAATATGAAATGTAAAACAGATTAACAGATGCTTCGGTACTTTGTTTTCGACATGTTTTTAGTTGATCCTGATCGAAGCATCTTAAAAGTTAATACGTCATGATTTAATCATGTCTAACGTGATTTAAATATGTCGGTGACTTTTACCAGTGCACTACTGGGCGTAGTTGGTCGATTGGTCCCGTATAAAAAAATCTGCTTATTTTGCTTTTAGTAAGGAAGTGAGTCCGAGAAAAGTTTTACTCTCATAAAATATTTCTAAGAGTAGCTATAATTGGTACAAAGTTTAATATTTCATCTACAGGAAATAATAATATTTTAGGAACTATAACAGGATATTATAATTCTCCAACAAAAACAATATTATAACGGTTTGAGCCTGTAATCTCAAACAATTAAATCTCAATGGCGTCAAGTACCAGTTACGGTCAAAGAAGGGTAGTCAAAGGGTGTTTGCCGTTGTGCAATGAGTAGGCGACGCTCGCCCCATATCCGCATACAAAGGGGATTTGGCGAGCGAATTTATTAATATTATTAATGGAGTTGGGAAGTTCCCACAGCTTCCAGAGGGGTGAGTTCGGGTAACCTGCCGTGGCCGGTCGTTGATTTGTGTGTTATTGTTGGTGCGATGGTGCGATCGGTTTCGCCGCGCACTCCCACGACAGGGAACAGATGCCGGCGCTTGCACACTGCACAGCCACTGTCACTCACACACCATTATCTCACGAGTGACCCCATGCACCCGGTGGGAATTGATTCCGCAATGTTTGTTGGATAAAAGAACTTCATTGCCGTTCAACAAGCAAACACAATAACAGTTACTAGGGATATATTAAAATACGGAACACTAATAGTACAGTTGCACGTGTTGTTGACTAGACATTTCTGTACTCATTGAATAGCAAATCATTCGGTAGCATCTGGACGTCTGAATTCTAGATAAATATTTAATAATTGAACTATTATACAGATTTATACCAGATATCTAGGTATCTGTCTAGATCTTTAGGTAAATTTGAATTTTCAAACTTGTCATGGGTATAAGCCTCCTCAAAATCTTTTTTTACTTTTTGTCTTTTATTATGGTACAAATTCATTACGTATGTATTTTATACTAAATATATCACCGGTTTACAAGACATGAAGCGTCCATATCTTAGCGTTAGCTCTGTAGCTGCTGCTAGTAGAACATAAATAGCTCCAGGCTTTTCCTTTTTTTTTTAATTTGCGTGAATGGTAACAAGAGATAAAATGGTGAAAAAACTTCTATTTGTAGTTCTTTTTTTTCAGATTGAAGTAGCAAACGAGCATGGACTGCATAGTCCACCTGATGGTAAGTGGTTACTGTCGCCCATGGACATCTGTCAGCAACTTCATATAGAACAAGGGTTATATCTCAAGTCGGTTACAGATGCGTTGCTACCTCCGAAGACTAAGATGGTCACTTCATACATAAGTGAGCTGGCAACCTCACCCTTCCAAAGAAACGCAAATACTGCTTCACGCTAGAAATAGGTGTGGTGGTGCTAGAACCATTAAAGTTCCACAGGGCAGGTCCCCTGTGGAACTTTAATGGTTCTAGCACCCATTAATTTCTTTAAGTAAACCAGATGTTAGGAACATTTTGAAGATGGTAGAGCTTTGTGGTTCGACTCCGGAAGCACCACCGCCACACCTATTTCTGCCTAATAACAGCAGTGTTATGCGCCGTTGTGTTCTGGTCTGAAGGGTGTGATAAAGGAGACATACTTTTCCGAGGCATTCCATCTTAATCGTCAGAGGTAGCAACGCATCTGTGGCCAACCTTAGGTGAAACTTTGATCTTACCTAGGGTTGATTATAAATGTCCATGGGCGGCAATAGCCACTTCCATCAGATGGGCTGCATGCTCGTTTGCTACTTCTATAATAAAAAAAAATACAGGACATACGCAAAATAATATGTACCAACCGAGACCAACTACCAACTAGACCCAAGGACACAAGTCTCCTTCTCAAAATTAGTAGTATTAGGCCATGGTCCACTGCGCAGGCCAAGTACGGATTACTAAATTAGACACACCTCTAAGAACTTTTTTAAGGAAATCTCAGACATGTAGGTTTGATAACGATATTTTTCTTCACTATTAAAGCAAATGAAAAATTTACGTAGTAATATAAATTACAAACCATAAGGTGATCACTACTTTTTTACTTAGGTACTAAGTTTTAATACTTAAAACTTTTTTCCCAAAAGATGACGCAATAAAAATGAAAGAACGTTTATGTCTATTTTAATTACTAGAGACATAATTAAATGCAGATATTTTATGGAAGCTGCTTTTATTTATCAAAATAAGTTGTTGTGGGTGTGATTGACGACCTGCGTGGCTGAGCGGTCACCATACCGGTCTGACACGCAGTGGGTCCCGGATTCGATCCCCGGCCAGACAGACATCTGAATGATGAGTTTAGATTTCTGTTCTGGG
>MOOZ01000925.1:97561-124511 GCA_002930495.1 Cecropterus lyciades | reverse complement strand
AATCTATTCACAGTAAACAACAAAAAGCAAATATCGGAAATGGGAAAAAACTACTTACCGGGCACGAAAACGTGTTGTAACTTCTCACTCCTAAACTAAACTGCAAATTGCAACAGTGTCGTGTGAGCGAAGTGCGAGGCGCCTATGGAGTCTAAGAAGTGTGGCGACTTCGCAATATCTAGTTCTATAAAGATTCTATGAGCAGTGGCTATTGTCTCCTATCTGCTAAACTCTCCCGGACTCCCCCTAAGCCTTCAGAATCAAGAGGTAATCTAATAAAATATATGAAAAGGAAGAGGGTCGCGTTAATATGTCCTGGGTAAATAGCACTAGCACTATTTACTATGGCAGGGTAAAAAAACATGTATTTTTTCAATACAAAAACGTGAAAAACATCTAAATTTGACAATAAATAAATTATTTCTTAGTCAATGCCAGTATTTACTACAATTTGTGAAATTTTGTCAAGATACAGTAAAACAAGAACAGATAAGTACGAATCTGATAAGAAACATGCAAGAAAGTCCTGGGGCACTTGGTTGTTTTGCCTAAGCCGCTTTTCTTTATGACAAATACATACATGTAAGACTAGCTGCGCCTCGCGGATTCACCCGCGTAAGTTTCGACGATGATATATATAGACGACGACGATGATGATAGCCTTCCTCGATAAATGGACTATCTAATACCGAAAGAATTTTTCAAATCGGACCAGTAGTTCCTGAGATTAGCGCGTGTAAACAAACAAACTCTTCAGCTTTATAATATTATAGTATAGATATAGATTAAAAGACATGCATGCATGCATTTGTTTATTAAGGACAAACGCCTACAAGTCAATGGTGTAAAAAAATACACCCTTTTGACTTGCCATCGCCGTCCAAACCTACTAAAGCTAGAACCATAACACTTGACTAATAGGTTCATTTTAACCCAGTCTTCCCAAAGGAAAGTAATAAATAACTTTCCTTCATCATCGGGATTAAATGTTTGTATTAAAGTCTGTTTGTACAAAGTAATGGGCAACAACTAGTGTATTATAATAGTGAGGAGTGTTATTGAATCTCTACTATTAATTATTACTCTATTATTATCTAAGTTAGAGTATATATAATAATTTATGTTTATAAATACATAACATAAATTTCTCTAATTTATTTTATTATACTTAGTGAGTAAATTGGTTGAGAATATGTACACAAATATATGATATAGTAACTTTAATTTAAACCTTTATTTATTCCATATTGGAATTCTTGTATTTTGCAAAATATAATGTCTACAACTGTTGCGTTAATTTTGCAAACGGCTGCATTGTCCTTGATAAAACTTTACACAAAGACGTTATGCTCGCAAGGAGTAATTTACACGTATATTTACCCAAAACTAATTCAAATTCCCTAGAAATGTGCGCAGGTGGAAAATATAAGGAATGAACAGACGTGATACATGACAAATAATTAAAATAAAGATAGATGTTAATACTATATTATATGATATTATCAACTATAATGTACAATCCATCAATAAATGAAAAGAATTAAACATACAACAAACAAAAGAATTAGTATAACATGTAATGTATCTTAAAAATATGCACTTCTTAGTTACACTAGGATTTATTAATTCATAGAAAGATAAACTCTTTAATTTTTATGTTACAATATAGTAATTAAGGTTCCTAGATTTTGAAAACAATTCATTATTTAATATTTCTCGCCATCATCACTACAAAATAGCAATGTAACAACAATGAAAAGCTCTTTTATAATAACTCTTAGAAATACTTATTTTCGATTTAAAACTCAAGAGTAACAAAAAACATTTTACTCAGACTTGTTTTTAACAGTGTACAGGATTTGGTTTGTTTGATGGATCAAGTAGAGTGCACTCACAAACACTGCATTAGCCCTAAAACAAAAAAAAAATGTTAATAGTTGTACATATTTGAATTTAATGATCAGGAGGTAATTAAAAAAGCCAACTCAATTGTTAATTTAATGATGTAGATAATTAATTATGCTAAAATGTCATTAATAATAATGACATCATAATTAGTCTGTGCTCAAAACACAGAAAACCAGATATATCATAATGTAGATAGAATGTATTCCACCAAAATATTTTCCACTTTCTACACTTATTGGGTTTATAAGTTTACTAGAAATTTTCCTATTCACAGATGCTAGAACACACACAAAGACAACATGTGTAGTTGTACATCCAAACCGAGAACAAAAATCTTAACTTATCATTCAATCATCTGTCTGGCTAGTAATGGAACCTACAGATGTGTGACCAGATAGGCGATTGTACTGCCACATGTGTCGTTAAAAAGAAAATTGAAACTGACATACAAACTGACCAAATGAAACATGTTTAAAACAATATATACCAAACCATTCAAGTATGTTATTGTTACACGTGTAATATTTTATCATTGAATTTATGTATCAAGAATAGAGATTACATTATATAGTGGAGATTTTGCAAGCTATATATATGTAATTCAAATTGGTCAATTACACTGGTTAAAAAAATTAAGTGTCCCTTATTGTAAGGGACACTTAATTAACATTTCCAACATGTACATTGTTGGAAAATAGCATTTTATACTTACTGTCCCTCTTTGAAATACTCCTTGAGAGTATTGGAAAATCGCTTTGAATATTTGACAAATTCTCTTTTCCTCTGTTCTAAGGCCTGCTTGCCTGGCCCTGGAGTGTATGTGGACACCTCGTTTACTGCATCCAACAGTTTCTTGATTGCTGAAGCAATTTCTCTAAAAAGTGGCAATTCATAATTTCATATTATAATTGCTCCATCAAAATTTAATATGAATTAACTATTTTTATAGCACAAGTAACAAAATAAGAAATCTCAATTTGACTTTCATTATTACTACATAAAATTTGTTATGTTGTATCTTTAGCAAATACACTAAATATTTTACAACGTCCCAAAGGAAGGAGGATTGTTAATTTGTTGTATATTCACAATAATATGCAATATAAAATGATTAATTTTGCTCCAACATACTTGATCGTCTCCAGAAAAGTTTTTCTATCAGTAATTTCATCAGGTATTCTGCTCAGGATCTTTTTTAAAGCAGAGGATTTCTTGTTCAGTTCTTGAAAAGCCTCTTCTGATCGGTTCAATCTTAAATCAGCACCTGTTACATAGTTTTCTATCAATAAATGTCATTAATTTATAAACATTATATATATTATTTTATTATTTGTAGTACCACCTGGATTCCTATGAGGCATTCATGTCATAATATGTGACATATGACTTCAAATAAATGCCACAAATTTTAATATATGACCAATGACAATGGAGCTAACGACAACTTAACTATGTAATATGACAGACACAAAGATCACATCACATCGCTGAAACATTGTACACAAAAATATAAGTTTTTGACAATTAGAAATAATTTACATTCAGCTTCAGTAAGGGTTCCTTGAAGACGCAGTAAACTCTCGTTCATGTTAACAGGTATATCTGCACGCCGCATGATGCCTGCCACTAGATCATAGTTCAGCCCGGGGACAGCTGCCTCCGCCTTAGTGAGAGCAGCACGCAAGGTTTGGGATGCACCCAAATCATATTTCTCTAGCTGTAAGATGAAGAATTAATTATCACTAGTTTAAACTGTGAGGAAAAAAGTGAAGAAACCTACAAACCCATAAGTTTTTAAAAAATGTGTGTAAAGTTTACCAGTTCACACTTGGCCAGCATGGTGGACTGAAATAAAGCTCTCTCAATTGGAGAAGATATTATTGCTCATCGGTAGGACAGTAATGAATTGACAACAACAAGCAATAAGTATCAAATTGTGAAGAGATATTGCAATGACACATTTAACTTACATTAAACTGATAACATCTACTTCACACATGGGCATTATTATAGACTTTATAAGGGGGGAGTCCAACTAAGGCGACAAAAGAAAAATCATTAGTCACAGATTTTTTTCTTTACCGCTTACTTCACATACCTTTGCTTGAACAGATTACAATATATAATTTTCATCAATTTAAGGATAAGTAGTGAAATCTTGTAATACACTTTTCTTAAGATTATCTAATTAATTGTCGTAAGGATTATAAAAATAAATCATCAATTACCTGAGTTAAAACAGGACGTATAAGAACTGGCAAAACTAAGGAAGTGACAGGCAGTTCATCACCCATTGTCATTCTGACCGAGTTTTATAAAAAGTTACAGGCAGAGGAAATGAACACTTTCTATTGTTTACTTTGAGTCGACAAAACGATAATATCTTTGGATACAACAAATGTAACTAAAACAATTCAAAACGATTACTTTGAAAAGATCATATGTTGACAATCAGTACGACTAAAAATGTCTAATTTTCTAATGATGACATAATGACATTTACCTGACAAATGACAAAATTGACACTTGTTTATTCTTCATTTTATGGACGTAACTTATTGTTTTTCGGCCTCAAATTATTTTGAATCTTCCATTAATCAAAAGTTTACAATAAACAGTCTCTTATTTGTCTAAAAAGTGAAATATATAAAATAATATATAATTCGATAGTTTAAAAATCCTTACGTTTTTAAAAGTTATTGTTCAATTACTAAATCATTTCCAACATTCCCAGCCAGCCTACTATTAAGCTTTTTTCTTGTTTTGCATGATGCTTCTCGGTTTTATAACCATTTTATAAATGATATACATATACTATGACATTATATCGCCGATACTGTCAACTGTCACTAATCACTATTGACATTAGTGTGACGGCTGATATTTTATCTAAACAAAATTTTAAAGAAATAAAATACTTTTTACTACCTAATTAAGAAAATAATCTCTCTCCGAATCCAAATGGCGAAAAATACTTCAAGTTCAGCATTCCGTAAAATAGATATAGATCAGTATAATGAAGACAATTTCAAGGAAGACGAAGCTGAACAATCGGCACCCACTGGACCTGATGAAGGAGAAGTTTGTGCTTTACTAAATCAATATCCTTTTATAATAGAATTTAGTAATCATTCGATCTTTGACCACCGTAGAAAATGTATTTATTGGTTTTAAATCAATTTGTAAATTTAATGTTTTAATGTTGCATTTCCGCTAAGTTTTTAACGTGTAAGTAGCCATAATATGAATCATCACTTCATATTTTCAATCATTACTAACTGTGTTCCACCAGTCCACAGTTTCAACCGCGTTTTTTTATTTTAAATGCAGCTTACGTACATCTTATAAAAAGTATCTAATGGTGTAGTAGTTTCGAAATTATTTCTGACATAAACCTGTAAGGTAGTGATTCCCCATTAGGGATACGCGTACCCTAGGGATAGTCGAGATTGCATGTAAAGATATGCGAGTGCTCTAAAATTGGTAAATATAAAATACATTAATTTATAATATTAGTATGGATCATTACGAATTTCTGCTACACAGAATTTTTTTACTTGAAAGTAACTAAAAACTAATTAAGAACTACGGCTCTAAGGAATTTTGTGAAGTGTATAATGACAGCTTTATACAATGTTATTCATTTTCACTGTACACCAACATACCCAGAAAAACATAGGGACTGTAGCGTAACCTCTAAACAAGGTTTCTTTTTTCATAAGATTGAAGTTGCAAATGTGTAAGCAGTCCATCTAATGGTAAGTCGTTACTAACATCCATGGATTTCTGGAAGAAACCTCAAATAAATAAATGCTTTCTACATACATCAGGAGTTTCTCCTGTGTTGTGGCTGTTATGGACACACAAAGACGAATACACAAACACCCAGACCCAGAACAGAAATCTAAACTCATTATTCAGATGTCTGTCTGGCCAGGGACCCAAATCACCATACCGGTCTGACAGGCAGTGGGCGTGTCAGACCAGTATAGTGACCACTCCACCATGTGGGTTGTCAATAGAACAGGGGTGACATCTGTAGTCAATCACAAATATGTTGCTATTCACAATGAAAGTGAGCCGGCTTCTGTTTAAGTGTAAGACTACTAACTACTTCACCAGTATCTGTATTTATACTTCTTGTTACATAGAAACATTGAATATTAGCTGAATAAGTTACTTATAAATTTCCATAACATAGAATATACAGGTAGATATGTTGAAGCTCTCAAACTTGTTTTGAGTAATGCACCACTTGGAACAACAGATCAACAAATAAAAGTAAGTATATAAATACAGACACAAAGTAAATTTTTTATAAGTCTAATATGCAAAGTCCCTATTATAATCACATGGAGATTATATTTTTTTATCAGATTAAATTAGCAAACGAGAATGCAGTCCACCAAATGGTATGTTGTTACTGCCCATGGACATCTGTAAGCTACTTCGTATTACAACTGGGCTCCTATCTGAAGTCAAACAGATGTGTTGATACTCTTGTTGGTCGCCTCATAAGTAAGTAAGCCAGCAACGTCTTCTATGGAAATGCAAGAACTGCTTCATCATAGAAACAGGTGTAACGGTGGTACTTTCCTGGCTGAACTACACTGGTTCTACCACCTAGTACTGCTTGATCATACTTTGTGTTACTGGTTAAGAGGAAGTAGTAAAGCAGTGCTGTTAAAATCAGGTGTCTAATTCAGTCTACATGTAGTAATTTATCAGTGGTAAACTTCAGGAAATCTATTCTAGGAGTTAATTATAGATATTGATATTCTCCATGACTTAGACCATCAAATGTGCTGCTGCTGCTGCTATTAAACAAATATATGTTATTGGTGTTATTTTTTTTTATAGTATGGAAGTAGCAAATGAGCATGCAGCCCACCTGATGGTAAGTGGCTACTGCCGCCCATGAACATCTGTAATCAATCCTAGGTGAGTATAAAGTCTCACCTAAGGTTAGCCACAGATGCGTTGGTACCTCCTGAGGACCAAGATGGAATACCTCGGAAAAGTATATCTCCCTTACCACACCCGTCAGACCAGAACAGCAGCGCATAACACTGTTGTTATTAGGCAGAAATAGATGTGGCAGTGATGCTTCCGGAGTCGAACCACATTGAGTTCTACCACCTTAGAGTTCTTAACATTTCATTATACTTAACTACAGCAGCCACAAGAATTCTATTTACTTACAGAAATTTTGTTAGTGAAATAATTTTTATGTTTTTTGTTACCAGGATAGTGCCTTGGCCCTCACGCTTAAGGTACTCTTGGCAATCAAGTCTGCACAAATAGAAGAAGTAGTGGGAACCTTATCACGAGATGATATTGATGTACTGATGAAATATATCTATAGAGGCTTTGAATACCCATCTGAAGGTTCCAGTGGACATCTTTTGCTTTGGCACGAAAAAGCATATAATATTGGAGGCTCCGGTTCTATTGTGAGAGTACTCTCGGACAGAATGAAGGTTTAAAGATACATTTCCAAGTAATATAATTACCAATAAATAATTTTATTCACATTGTAAAGTTTTTATTTTATTATTTCAATTTCAAGAATAATTCATATTATTAAACCTACATTTATTTTACTGTTAGCACTTTTCGTGAGACAAGATTAGCAGTGCATTCTTTAAATAATGTATCTACAAAATTAAAAAATGTTATTAACCACGTACTGACTGACCGAACAGCCTCGCGAGAACTGCCGCGCGAAGCAAACGCTCGGCCAGTTGGGACATGCCTCGCCCAGACAAACGCACGCGCCGCTTCGTCTGAGCGTGCCGCGGACCGAGCCGAGCGTTGTCGGTTTTTCGGATCGGTCCATGCTCAAAGGCGCCTCGGTACGTTTGCCGCGCACTCAAGACTGTTGTATTTCGCCTCGCTTGTTCGTCGTAGGTTCACGTCTTGGATAAAGAGTGTGTTAAAGAAATACAACTGTACGGTGAATAAACGGCGATTGGGATGCGCAATGTCCCGTTTATAAGAGAAGGGCGTGAAGAAATATAAATCAGGAAATGAAAATTCCCATAGTTGACTTAAAAAAAATTGAGTCTTTGCTTAACTCCAATAAGGAGCAAAAAGTAACGAGAGAAAAAAGTCGAATCGTTCATTTTTCCGTTTTGTTTTTTTTACAAGCAGTAGAATTATTAGAACGGCAGTGGTGGTGACAGCTTTCCGAACGTGCGGCCTCATTGACAAAATTGTGTGTATAAGTTGTACACAGTCTTACCCAAGGGCCACAAAACATACCCTACAAGCGTCAGCGTCGAGCCTAAAAAACATTAAATGTACTTGCTTATACTTACGAACATCTATCGGAATAGTGATAGGCCACCGATCATTCGCTCGGCACTAGGCCTATACAAATCCGAGAAATGGTAATCGATCGTGCAGCACTACCGCTAACTTCAAATCCTGAAAACTGTGTCACCATCTGTCGTCTATTATCGTCCAGTATTGATCATTTCGCGATTACGCTATCTATCGTCGAATCGGGAAACAGCAATTGTCCAGCACTAACGCCATGTATCGCCCAGCTACACAGTACCGGCAACTACTCACGCCATCTGTGGTCAAATCTGAGAAAACCTCAATTAGTATGTCGGTGTTGTGAACGTTACTTTTTCCTCTACCGAAAAGTGCTTAACGCACACTCCAAAAATTCAAAATAGAGTACAATCGAACGCTAAGCGTTCGACGTGCCATGGAAACATAAGGATTTTCTGATGTTACGTACGAAATGCGGAAAAAAGCGAATACAATTCACAGTCACTAATTTAATAGGCTCGATTTCGAAAATTTGATTGAGTAAATAGCGATTCAACTAGGGCTCATAAATGACTAGAATCGCAAATACCAAAGTAAAACTTTTGCATTTGCCAATTTGTGCGGTTCAGCTTGCATGATTAAAAAAATAGTATCGATAATACTTTGTACGAGGGATTTATTGTAGATTTTTTTCAATATTATAACGAATAAACAAAACAACGATTGTGAAATAATAATTAAAGTTTGTTTATTTTCCAGTTTATTTTTAAATAGGCCTAACCGAGTTTTATGGTTGGGTTAACTTTGACCTTGCTACGAATGATCGTCGTCGTCGACCTCGAAAAATATCAAAGCGACACATAGCCATGTGTAATACCTCAGAATCCCTATTTAATGCGCCACAACTTATAATACAGGGTCACTTTTCGTTAGAGTATTTTTTTTCACAGTGGAGTCCGAAGTAAATAAAAAATTGTGATTTGAGAAAATTTTTATTTCGTAAACCTGAATATTATCTTCAACAGTAGAACCGTAGAACATTTTTTTTGGCAGCTGATGACCCCTAGTTCCGTTTGATCCACCACATTTTGGCCACCCTTTATACTTATGTGTTGACTCGCGAAATATCTTTGGTAGCTAGACCACCCCCGAAATCCCCAAATATCTAGTTTCACCGTAGGGAAAAATAATAAGGATAAGTAATTAGGGAAATATGTACACACAAAACTTTCAGGTCATGGATTTTGTGAATACAACTAAACATTTTATGACAAACATGACCACGTAACCTGACCACATGTAGCCTCAGACATCCAAAGACATTGCACGTAAAGACCGATTTGTTCTGACAAATCAGCTACTCCTATAGCAACCTTTTCAATCTATAAGAACAAGACATACCTACCGTGACTAAGTATATTTATTTTAACACAATGTAATTTTGCGTATATGTAATTATTTCATGTTTATAGGATACATTCTTAATTTGTGTTTATCCAAGAGATGACATCATACAATATTTGCGGTCATCGCTCTTAATAAACAAATTATGCATGTGTTATATTAAAGCGGTCACAAGCCCGAATTCATACAGTTATGCTTGCAATATTATGCAACCACTAGCATTCACCTTAAACCGTATTTTTTATCAGATTGCATTACAAACGAGCATGCAGTTTACCTGACGGTAAGTGGTTACTGCCGCTCATGGACATCTGTAAGCAACTCCATATGAAACAGGAGTTCTACTTATAGTCGATCACAGATGCATTGCTGCTTCCGAGGACTACGATAGTCTTCACGGCCCAAATAAGCCGTGAACTAAAGAAAACACCAAATTTGAAAATTAGTTCTCTTTTGTAGTAGTTGTACAATAGTACCAATAACATAGAATTACTTATCCTAATCTACTGTATGAATGAAATTATTCAATCAACATCATTAACATTGCATTATAATAGTTTTCCACGCTAGACAAGTATTCTTTCAGAACAGTCAGTTAAATGCAAATCACTATAGTTCATAAACTTCATGTAACTTGTCTATAAATAAGTCGAAGTCTTAAAAGAGTTTTACTTCTAAGACGTATAAGTTTCATCGTGATATTTACCTTCACTGCTAAAGTATGCGACAGTTAATTTAGAGTAAGCCGCGTCTATAATAAAAACTCGTCTAAGAGCGAGTCGGACACGCGCAGGAAGGGTTCCGTACCAAATATTATCTATAAAACTGCAACAAAAAACGGCACTTTTGTCGTATGGGCACCCTCCTTAAATATTTATTTATTTTTAAAGTGAATATATAACGAAATATTGTGAGAATATTTCAAGCGTCTGTCTACCTGCTACCGTTATTAATATCAAGAAAAAAAATCAATTTGTTGAATGGGATCCCTCTTAAATATTTATTTTATTCTGTTTTTATTATTTGCTGTTACCTATAGAAGCGTCATACAACATTATCATCTGTGAAAATTTCAACTGTCTAACTCTCACGGTTCATAAGATACAGCCTGGTGACAGACAGTCGGACAGCAGAGTCTTAGCAATAGGGTCCCATTTTTACCCTTTGGGTACGGAACCCTACAAAGTCAGAAGCACATTTTTTTAAATACCACCGTCTGGGATTTAAATGCCAGGCTACTGGACCTAGAAGTTGACACGCTAAATTCATACGACTAATCTATAAGTACTTCATTCAATAAACAAGTGTACTATTTAACCAACCGATCTAATGACACAAAACTCTTCGCTACGTGGTTGTGGGTACATCTGACGTAACAGACCTACAGGAGGAAGTGTATGTTGGCAAATAGGTATAAGCGATGCGAATAGGCTATGGTTGCTCTTAGGTTAAACGCGAATTTGCATTTGGTAATCATACCTGTTTTTTTTTGTAATGATAAGACGAAGATATTCAAAATCCTTAAGGTCTAGTGATTTTTGTTATATGATTAAAGTAGCAAACGAACATGTAGGCCACCTGATGGTATGTGGTCACTGTTGGTCATGGAAATCTTCAAGCAAATCCATATAAAACAGTGCTCCTACCAAAGCTGATAACAGATGCGGTGAGATACATTGCTCTGCGGGACTAAGATGGTTGCCTCGTATTTATGTTAACCGGTATCCACATCCTTAAACCGGTCGACGATCCAGAGTAGGTAACTACCATTCCTTTATAAAAAGCACAATTCTTTGTTATTAGTGTTAACATACTTTACATTTTAATTTATTATAAAGTAATTTTAAGACGGTTATTTTTATTTTAAAGCAATGTACAATCAAATTTTAAAATTATTTTGTTTGAATTCAGAATGCAATAAGTTCGAGGAATGTGATTAAATTTACCTTAAACGTTCGTCAATAACATAAGAAATGCACAACTACTCTTTCGGTGCGCTGCTTTATAAAAACAGTGTAATAGTGAATGTCTGTAAGCCGCACTATAGATACTATGCTGCGGAGAACTGATCGTAGCGAGCGCTGAAGAAAGTAATAGTTCGTCCGGCCGGAAGGCGTCTCTCACCGGCGATGGAAGGTGCCATACATATAAAAGCCACCAAATACACTTGCTATCGAATAGTTTTAACTACAACTTGGACGTACGCTCACTTGCAACACAATGGGAACACTGGTTAGTACAGACTTATTTTGTTGCTCTTATTATATTGAACTCATAACGTAGATACTTACCAGGAAGCTATAGGAATCGGGTTATGTAATTTCTTACACAATGACCGCTTTTTTGTTAAAGCGCTTAAAATTAGATCGAATACGAAACCTACATTCTGTTACGTAAATAAAGAATTGACTGCAGTGTTTATCTACGTAATACTTACAGTTTTTCTTTTATTGATCCACATCATTGTGGTACGTAAAAATATTTTATTCGCCGTTTTAGTCATTGAGGATAGTAAATATCCTGCTGACCGCAATGACGGACTATATTAAGCTCAGTCTTCTTCCGAACGATCCTTTTTATGTGAACACATCGCAAAACTGTTAATAATAATGATATTACAATACATTTTTGCCATGAATTCTATTATATATTTCTATAATAATAATCTTTGTCTCATTAATAATTAAAGAAAATAGAAATAATTTTATTTACATATTACAACTGTTTACAAAGTAATGATGTATACTTACCTATTTTTTCATAATTTCAAATTGTAACGAACAAATACTAAATTCATAGCTAATTAATCAATTATCTAATAAAATGCAGCAATATTCGTATTTTCTTTATATTTGTTTATTCAGGGGTGTTAAATTCTAAATATAATGCGTCGTTTTTCGGGAATGAAAACTTAACTAATTAGTCTCTTTCCTGGTTATTTTTTAGTTTTCAAGTATAAAAACGTCCCTTATCTCTTACAGAAATTTATAATAGTCCTATGCTGCACGAGTATTTGCCTCGCATCGCATCACTCCCACGTAATACCGGTGGAGGGTTACGAAACTGAGCTGCAGGATCTCGGAGAGCATGTGATAACACCCGAGGCGCCGGTCAAAATCATAAAAATCACTAAAACCGTCGCAGTTAAGGTTCCAGTCCCATATCCCGTAAAAGTGGTAGAAAAAGTGCCATATCCTGTGCATGTTTCGAAACCTTATCCAGTGCCCGTGCCGCATATAGTAAGAATACCACAACCCGTTCTAACAAAAGCTCATCACGAGCAGAGCTCAGACGGTGGACATCAATCCGATCGTAGTTCTTACGACGTACACGAAAACGAGGCACCTCATGGAAAGGAGTATGAGCCTTCATCTGAAAATGAATCGTACGGAGGAGGAAACTACGGCAATTATCAACATGCCCCATTTGAAAACGAATATGCTTCAGAAGGCTTTCCTTCACACTCATACGTGGCGCCCAACAGCTTCCATGGAGGCCACGGAGGGCTTGATGGACCTAACTCCTTCGAATCAAGAAGTTATGACCAAGCTATACAAAAATACCACGAAGAAAACCACCCTAATGGCCAAAATGAAGGTTCTAGCGACCATTACTAGCAATTTAATGTATTATAGTGTCTTGTATATAATGTTTGTCTGCATATTAACTAAGTGTTTCGTTATGTAAGACGATCACAATTTTATGGAAGCAATTTTGTGAAGTGTATAAATGCATTTTTGGTGAAAGTATGTTCCTGTGATAATTTATCCATGAGGTGAATGCGTTCTGTTGTAAAGTCGTTGTTATATTCCAAAAGAATGTTGCTGTATATTTTTCGCTAACGTTTATTTTTGTAATGCATGCTGCATTATTTTGTTGTTAGATGTGTAAAATGTATACTGTATGATATCGTTATATAAATTATTACACATATTTTTGTACGAGTATTTATTAAAAAAAAAATCATATAAACTCTTACCATAGAATAGAACCACAAATAAAAGCAAAGCTTACGAAAAAATATATATAATTAAAATCTAAATTAACGTAACACAAATATTTTTTTTTCTTTATTTTTAATATGAATCTTAACGTTTTTAATAAAATCGATAGGCTTAGACATATTTAAATATTATTATTTGTAAAATTTACCTATGTACTTGTAATTGACAGGTATTATACCAAACTCTATAAAATTTTGCATGATCAGTCAATATTCCATTTGTATATATGAAAATATGTATTTCATTTGTAAATAGACGCAATATCGCGGAAGGAAGAAGTCTGTAAATCCACGAAACAGTTGATATTACAGTTGCATAAATTAATAAACATTAAATGATATATTTTTCCTAAAAATGTAATGCGGTGGCGTTAGCCTTGCATACGATTATTAGGTACATTCGACATGTCATAAATATAACTTTTAAAAGAGTGTTCCAAAGCTCTTTTGATTTATCCCTGTCAAAACGTCTGCTATTTTAATAACAATTGGTAAATATATCAAAAAGTATTTAGCACAGTTTAAAATTAACATACTCATTCAGAACTACAAACAGCGATAAAATTAATCGTAACCAATGAGGGAACATCACTACTACATCATAATATTTTCGTTACAAACACTACATACGACGTTTAACAAATGTTAAAGTTATACTTCTTTTAGCGCGTTTGGAAAAACAGGCCAGACGCGTTCGATGATGTAACATCATGTAACTTTCAGGTGTTTAAGTTATATTTTTTTAAACGTATAAAATATATAAATAGGCTATATAATAAATAGGCTAATGCAAAAAAATACAGTTTAGAACAATTTTCACTTGACTGCGTCAACTGATTTCTTTTTCTTTATTTTACTTTGTAGTGGTAGTTGCGACATTCAGTATTATTAATAAAAATATATTTTAGTGTTCAATAAAAAATCCTCTGATGTTCACTAATGATTACACTAAAGAAGTATAACTTCTTACGTGCGCACTGCCCGTTCGCTTTAAGTTTGCCAGTCCGTGGAATGCGCGTCCCCTCCCTCAACCAACTACTTCGAACTGAATCGTCCTTTCAGTACCGTAAGCAACGTCATCACCGTAAACGCGTGTATTTATTACCCATGCGGTAACTTAAGCGGTAATATTCTTCAGTTTTTTCCATGTTTGTTAGTTTTTCCCCGTGTTAGCGCTATGGGTAAGCGAAAGACTTTTCGAAGTAATTTTCGTAATATTGTTTTAAAGCTCACGGCATTAAAAAAAACATTCATTCTTGACATCACAATATGTGGAAAAATATTTAATCGTACCTATATTAATAATAAAAAATGCATCGGTATTAAATGTAAAAAATCTAGGTTTTTTTTGCCGTCGATACCCCAAATGACGTCACGTCGACAGCAAACTCAGCACGAACGGGTAGCACACGCACACACGTACACACGCTTTTATCTCATGTATAATATAATTCCGGTATCGGGCGCTGGTCGTCGTACGTCGGCGAGAACTGCAGGCGCGTGGTGTCGACGGCGAGCGGCGCCGCGAGCGGCCCGATGAGCGGCCGCGACAGCTCCTTCTCGTCCTCGTCCGACACGTACATGCGCGTCAGGTCCGACGCCACCGACGCGGTCTCGCATACGCTATTTAAAACGTTGATATATAAAGACAATTACGAAAAGTTACATCTATCAAAAACTAGCTCAAATACTATATCTTTAAATAGTATAGCCTATAAGTCAGTGGTTCTTGCGTGACCGAGTAACAAGCAAACACACCATTTCATTTTGATATATTAGTATAGATGATAAACTAACTTATTCCCACAGCTCTGCCCGTTTCAATCACGTTTACCATAGTAATGAGTATCCAATGTGTCAATCTAGGTTATAAACTATCTCTGTTCCAAATTTCATCGAAATCCGAACGTAACAAACGTTTGTATGTTAGGATGCGCTATATTATATAAAGATATTTTAAAAGTGAAAGTTTGTGAGGGTGTCTGCATGTTTTTTAATATTTTACGCAAAAACTACTGATTGGATTTGGAGTATAATTAGCACACTGAATCAGTTTATAGCCTGAATTAAAACAGCGGTTACTTTATACTGGAAACATACCAAAGTAGCGGGTAAAATCAAGTTATTACATTTTTTTATAAGATTTTAATAGCAAAGTAGCATGCAGTGCATTTGATGGTAAGTGGCTACTGTTGCCCATGGACATCTCTAAGCAACTTCATAAGTCAATTACAGATACGTTGCTACTCCCGAGGACTAAAATGGTCGCCTCATATGACAGTGAGCCGGCAACCACACCCGTCCACCGAAACGCAGGAACTGCTTCACGTTGGAAATAAGTCGTAAAATAAACATAAACGCTTTCTGCACTCATAGCCTCACAGCAGGATTTTCTCCTGTGTCATGGTTGCCATGGACACGCAAAGACAAACACCCAGACCCAGAACAGAAATCTAAAGTCATCATTCAGATGTCTGTCTGGCCGGGGATCGAAACCGGGACCCACTGCGTGTCAGACCGGTACGGTGACCGCTACACCACGTTCGTCGAACTATAGTTAGAAAATTAGGTACGAACCTATTGTTGCACTCCGACTCAACCTGGATGTTGTAGGAGGCGTCCTTGACGCTCATGATGGTGGGCAGCGCGGCCGCGGCCAGCTGCGTCACCACCTCCGCCTGCATAATCTCCGGCTCCGGTATTACGCTCCTGTACCACAAATCGTATGTCGATTTTATTACCTGACTATATTAGGAGTTGGGAGGAAGGTTGTTTTTCGAGTGTATGGTGTGTGTACATACACTCATATATGTGTGTGTATGTTTGTAAGTATATATGTATGTCTCTTTCTGTGGCACGCGTTTTAGCCAAAACGGCTTGACAGATTGTGGCATGACATTTTATTAATTTTATTTTAATCGTTTTAGTTTGCAGTGACATAGGTTAAATAATTTAAAAAAAATACGCCTGTAAATAGGGAAACAAGAGGGAACGGACACCTTTTTTCATTATCATGACACTGACATCAAGGGGTATCAAATGAAAGCTAGTAAATAGACTATTCCAAAAAATGTATACAGTAATTTTTTTATAAATAATATTTATAAACACACAAAAACAATACAATTGCATATAATTTATGTAAGAGATAAGGGACGATTTTATACTTGAAAACTAAAAATTAACCAGGAAAGAGACTAATTAGTTAAGTTTTCATTCCTGAAAAATGGCGCATTATTTAATTTATTATTACGCATTTAACAAGTATGAAGAAAATACGAATATTGCTGTTTTTTTAGATAATTGATTAATTAGTTATGAATTTAGTATTTGTTCGTTACAATTTGAAATTTATAAAAAAACGGTAATGTTACTCTTTGGACGAACACTCATAATAAGCGTTAAATAAAAATCAGACTACTTAAAACCTATAAAATGAAACTGAAGGCAATCAATCCTTTTAAGCAGTTGGATTTTTTGTTTAAATATTCTTAACACTGTTACTTGTTGTTTGTTGAATGCGCTAATCTCAGGAACTACTGGTCCGATTTGAAAAATTATTTCGGTGTTAGATAGCCCATTTATCGAGGAAGACTATAGGCTATATATCATCACGCTAAGACCAGCAGGAGCGGAGCACCAATGAAGAATGTTTTAAAATCGGTTTTTTTTGTAAGCTTTCGCTGCATGCGCTGCGTAAACGGTTAAAGTTTCGTAAAAATTATGTATGAAAGAATTGATCCCCTTTAAAAGTTGTAAAAAAAGTGAGCGACAGCATATGTCCATCTTTTCAGGTAAACTCACTGTACCCTTTTATATGCTAACCAAATTTCTTCCAAAATAATGCATTATTTGCGAAGTTGTTTTTATAAATATAATATTTATTCTTATCCAAATAAATACATAAATTAGTTTTCTTTGTAGCAACTAATACGCGGGGGAAACCGTGGGGCGCAGCTAGTATTTACATAATATTAATTATAACAGCTGAAACTTGACAGTTAAATGTTTTTATTCTATACATGTTTTGAAAACTAAATTAAAATGCAACTTACCGACGTATATTCAAATTAAGATTATATTCTTGCGACTTTTGGACCATTTCCAACCAGTTGGGTGTATTGGCTTCATTTCCAAATGAATTCACGGAAGAGCCAGGCCTATGGAAGAAATATTTATAAATGGTAATTAAAAATACCCTGATACCACAGATAGTTAAGATAAGAAATTATCATACCTTCTAATACGCTATGTACGTATCTACGTAATTACTTTTTTTTCTTTATAGCACGGAAGTAGCAAACGAGCATGCAGCCCACCTGATGGTAAGTGGCTACTGCCGCCCATGGACATCTGTAATCAACCCTAGGTAAGATCAAAGTCTTGCCTAAGATTGGCCACAGATGCGTTGCTACCCTAACTAAGATGGAATGCCTCGGAAACGTATGTCTCCCTTACCACACCCTTCAGACCAGAACACAACAGCGCATAACACTGCTGTTATAAGGCAGAAATAGGTGCGGCGGTGGTGCTTCCGGAGTCGAACCACAAAGAGCTCTACCACCTTCATTACTACTTTAGTATTAATTTTCTATCAGATAAGATATATGCTATTAACAAATTTGGTGCAAAATCTCATAAAAAATGTGCTGTATATGCACAATATTTACTGATTACGTACAAGTAATCAGTAAATTACGAAAAATTAATAATATTTGGCAATTAACTTACATTGGCGTGAAATTGACAACGCTTGCGAGATGTTTCTGTTTGTGAACTTGGTAGAAGTTTTCAGGTGGTACATTCATATTACTGTTGTCCTTCGAAATGTCCATTGACTCGCCGAAAACGGAGTGGTGAGGAGAACTCAAGATGCTGCTTTCGGATATATCGCTTAGTGAGAACTTAAGCTTAGCTAGAAAAATAAAAAAATATATATATTATTTACAATTGCATTAACATAAACATAACTTTAATGCAATGCAATTTTAGCGAAATCATTTTTAAGCACAAGGCATAATCTGAAGTGCAATTGAGAAAAAGTTTTCAGAAATTTATTTCAGGTAAAGAATAACAACGCTAGTGGACGATTAGGTGGACAGATGATCTAAAAGAGAATGTCTGCTTTAAAAGGCACAGGACAGGTTGGTGTAATGCAAATAACGGGGTAGGTTAAATAACGGGGTAGTAATTTTAATACAAGATATTATGTAAACTGAAAGGTTGGAAGTTAACAAAAACAAAATAATATTGAATACGACCTTTGTCGCGTATGTTCATTGAAAATTGGCTCGATAACGTAATTGGACTCACTCTTGTCTATGGGTGATATCTTAGCGGCCACTTCGTACAAGAAGTCGGGTGTCCAAAAGTTCGGTATCCGGATGAACACTTTCCCGGTGTCGACGGGCATGTGGAAGCCCAGCTTGTGGAGAATCTGCAGGAACTTGAGATCCTTGCACATGGCCGCCTGCTCGCAGTTCCAAGGAACCAGTGGCACGGACTGATTTAATACTGGGGGAATTACAGATGCTCAAAAATAGTTATAGAACACAATACTTTTAATCTTCCATTCGGAAAACGTATAACAGATCATCTGAGAAAAAACTAAAAGTTCTTATATACTTATGATATACTTTATAAAACAAAATGACGAATATTCATTTCTATTCATAACATTTCGGTATTCATTTTATAATTTAGTTTTAAATTTTACTATTTTTGTCTACTTCTCGCGGAGTTTCCTCCTTTCAAATGTCTAAAACGTAATATTAAACGTAATTGCAAATGTAAACAAAACCTTTTTGGAGTATTGTCTTTTAGCGTTTGTATGTTTACTCACCTTTTTCTATGTTTACTAACGAAATGACATCACAAGTCAAACAGAATGGCGATTAACATTTTCACGCAAACTTATAAAATGGTAAATTAATGTCGTTTTCGTTGAATCAAAGAAAAATGCAGCGCTATAAATCACTTAAAACTTTTTTCACATATGACCGCAATGCCTTATTATCAAAAACGAGATAAGACATTCAAGTCTTTAAAGGCAGAAAATATTTATAAGTATGTACCATAATTATAAATTAGTAATTACCCAATTTACCGTGTTTTATAAAGTATAGCAAACATTTGTAACGTTAATATTCCCTACTATAAAAATACATTAAATATTAATAAAAAAACATTTCTTGCTACATGAGTAGCAAGTACCTTTTTTAATAAATCAAAAAAAGCACTTACCAATTTATCATTAAATTAAATCGCAAGCTTATGGCTACTCACGACACTTTTAAATGTAAAGTATAACAATGCAAACACTTACAGAGAGAGTGATACGACACTGGCGACATGGCGGGCAAATCAGTTTGCTTAATTACCATACCGTCGGATTCCATTACTCGGACACTTTTCTTAGGCGCGGCTGTCTCGCTCGAGTCGCTAGCGATTTTCTTCTGCTGATAAATCTTCACATTACAAGTCTCCAACAGCACTGCCTGAACCCAATCCAAGAACTTTGCATTGCCGTCCTGAGCGAGCTGCTCACAAAGCTTTCCTATCTCGTTCTCTCTCATTTCCTTCTTCCCTTGGTGGTCATTGGGGTTACTAGCCGATTCCACCTTCATATGTTTATCAAACTCTTCTTTGCTTATCAACATCTGCTTCAACAGTTCCTTGGCTACGGATTTCCTCGATTTAGTAATCCCATCCTCCTTAAACAGCTTCACGATCTCTCCGATCATATCTGGCAATGCGTTACATTGCATGTACTTCCAACTCAATGTCGAAATTTCGTCTTCGGTCCATCTAAAGTGATTAAGCATATTAATATTTATAAAACAAGTAAAAATCCAACATGAAATAAAGCTTTATTGCAATTACCAACGATTCCTACCCCGCTTATTTGTTATATAAATATAAAAATATAGACAGGCTAGGAAAGTGGCGCCATCAACGATGTTTCATATTAGTATCAACATTATATGTCATATCCTTATCTCCAGTGATCATTTAAAAATTGTACATTGATGATTGTTATCTACTTAACTGTAGTTTATTGGTATAACAGTTCGCAGTTTTCATGTTGTACAACACGTTATTGCAAGCATTTTTTTATACCCATGAAGAATTTTTGAAAGAACGCGTGGATAATAACCAGGTTTAATAACTAAGGTTTAGTTTATTTATTATCATTATTTTCTAAGGCTTGAACCTTATAAAAACATTATCCGATAGCGCAATATTATATGTTTTTAATTAGTTGTTAAAATCGACCCCTCTATTAAGCAATTGGGACTTTCCCTATATTTTCTTACCTGTCTTTTGAGCTCGTCTTGCTGCTCACTGAATTCTTTTTAAACATTTCTTTAATATCTTGTTTAGGTAAGAACGCACCAGAGCTTTTTAGTTCTTTGAACAAGTTGTCATCATCAAAGTTCTCCGGCTCCAAGCGGAAATTTGCGCTACTGTCTAAAGTTTGTGGTTTCCTTACAAAAGTATTTATCACATATTCCACGAGATCTGTCCAATCCTATAATCATATAAAACACATCATAAAATTAATAATTATGATTTTATTTATGATTATAATAAAACTTATGTTATTTTTATAACGTAACAGAAGGATTCCATGAACGTATTTCAACAGGCCCTTTGCTTCAATTTCATCTATATCAATCCAGTAACATCAAAACCAACTTCAAGGCTACTTTTGAAATGGCATGATAACCAAATAATCTACTGGTGCTATTAACTAAATTCATCCAAAGATTACTCAATTCAACGCAATACTATAAAGTACGTATGCTTAACAATTTAATGGATGAACATTTATGTATTATTCATACTCGCTTGCTATGCATAGTTAATTAACTTACATCACATATGTCAAAGTCAGATCTCCAGATGGCTGTAAAAGTTTTCAGGATTTTTGGCTGGAACAAAGTGATGAGGGAACCAAGCTCGCCGCCAACGTGATGCATCATAGTGAAGACGCAATCGTTCACGTATTCCCCGTTTCCCTCGTAATCTTCCAGCAGAAGTCCATACTGATACATAATCTTTGTGGTGGCAAACCTGATAACATTATTAAAAATACTTAACGCAAGTAAAGCACACTATATGTACAATAGCTCACCCGTGCGAATTTCCGTAAAATATAATAATGAAACAGAATTATTGTGATAGTTTCAAAACTACTGAACGTGATATGACACAACACGTCACGTCATGTCACGACACGACACATCTTGCCATGACACATCACGACACGACCCAAATAATAGGTATTATCTTGTTTTGTAATAGTTTAAGTTGTTACGTGCATATTGGACATACATTAGTATTATTTCCTATCTTTCTATGTCAAACCGAATAATATTTTTCTTTGTCTCTCTTGTATATACACACACACTGCCTTTTAACGAAAAAAAGATAAAATTTTTTTTTTCGTCGTTTCGTTCGTAACTTTAATGTATATGCTTATTTGAATTAGTACTTTAACACACTTACAACTGACATGTTAATTAGAACACTTATCAACATGAGGCATTAATGGATTTTATCATAAAAAAAAGAAGTAGACTATTTCCGTAACTATATTTGGTCACTTTAAAAGGCAAATATTTTATGTACGTTGTCGTCGCACGACACTGATATTAAAAATGTATCTTCATTATCAACCCATTTCTACCCCACGGCTGGTTCACTCATTTTCTCAAGTGAAAACAGTTCAGTCTATAGTGCAATAAGCTTTATTGCATCACATTATGCAAGTGAAGGTGGTAGAACTCTTTGTGGTTCGACTACGGAAGCACCACCGTCACACCTATTTCTGCTTAAGCTGCTAAGCTAGGGAGACATACTTTTCCGAGGGATTCCATCTTAGTCCTCAGGGGTAGCAACGCATCTGTGGCTAATTTTGGGTGAGACTTTGATCTTACCTAGGGTTGATTACAAATGCGTATGGGCGGCAGTAGCCACTTGCCATCAGATGGGCTGCATGCTCGTTTGCTACTTCGATACTATTAAAAAAAAGGATTATTAATTTTTAGTATGTAGTTTAACGAGTCATAATAAATACTCACTGTCTAATGTGATCTACCATATTGGTGGGGCCTTTGTACTCCGGTCGTTTCATCAAACTGTCGATAAACATCAGCAATATATGGTTGGTCACTACGAGATCCTGAAAGTTTCCACAATATACATACAATTACACACATTTGATAAATTTAGAGTAATAAGAAGAAAGTAGATAAGAATATTTATAAGTAAGTTAAATCATGCTGAATATGAACTTACACAAAATTCTCTATATCCATTCTATTGAACCAGAGTCCATCAGCAGGATTTGAATACGAGTATTTTTTTTATCCCTTTGCGGTTCGACTCTTGTGGCACCTCACCTCTTTCTGCCTTATGATACGAGCGTTAAGCGCTAGCAATATTCTGGTTTGAAGGGTTTGATAAGGTATTTATTTGAAATGTTCCGACTTAGTCTGGGATGGCAACGCATCTGTCGCTATCAGGCAAGAATCTTATCAGGTCTACTGATAGGTCTTAAATGTTATGTATACATAGGCCGTTTATTTCTATATTCGTTTGCTACTTTTTTATTAGAAATATACTACACAATATTTGGTTGGCATTTTAATATCTTTGTGCGATGGCAGACAAAATAATTATGTAAGAGGGAGACGAAATCCCCTGTATAAATATAACGATAAAAATGTTCTTTATATTCTATGCTCCAATATTATCCGTCAATCAATTCGTGAAAGACCTAGGCTTTTAACAGGCATTATTCTTCTTCCAAACAAGCCATGAGTTATTTTCCTCCGTACAAAACAACGATCTATATACTAATTGGCTCAAACTACACTGTAATGGGCTCGTGGCAAGTGAGCCATATAACTCTATCGCTTACATCTATAGATATTACATAAGATCTAATGGCTTTATATAAGATTTATAAGATCAGTTGAATACTAGAAAGTGTTGAAAAGGCCAAACAAAAAATATTTTTACTTCAAACACGGTGCAACCTTTCCTGGTTCGACTATGGTACCAGTTCTTCATTTTTTTAACTTACAACATTACTTCACCTTAATGTACCGTTTTCTGGTTTTGTTGGACGGAGACAATACTGAATGATGATTTACATTTCTGTTCTGGAACTGGGTATTTGTGTATTCGTCTTTGTGTGTCCATAGCACCCACGACACAGGAGAAAATCCTAGTGCGGGGCTATGAGTGTAAAAAGCGTATGTTTTATGTTATATCTATAAAATCTTTAGATATTTAATTATAAGTTTTATAGGTAGGTATTTAATCATATATAAACATGTTGGGAGGAACTACATGCTCACTAACATTAACAGCAGCATTTAACATTACTGTTACTTGACGACTCGCATGGTGGAGCGGTCACCATACCGGTCTGACACGCAGTACGTCCCGGGTTCGATCCCCGGCCAGACAGAAATCTGAATGATGAGTTTAGATGTCTGTTCTGAGTCATAGCACCCACGACACAGGAGAAAATCTTAATGTGAGGCTATGAGTGTAGAAAGTGTGTTACGAGGTAGAAATAAGTGAGTGAATGAATTTTGAATTTTTTTGAATTTGAATTTGAATGTGACTTCACACTCGATCCGTTAAAGGTTCTACCACTAAAATAATGGCTACTTTTCAAATCAGTCGAGTATGTTTCAAATACTACGATAACACCCATACTAACCTGTAGGTATTGCTTTGAGTGGTATCTCGGATTGTAATGGCGCAACAAGAGCACTAAAAGCGAGCGCAGCTCTTCAGTCTCGCACATTTTCATTTGCAAATTTTCAAGCGTGTCTTGGTCCTCATTGCTTATATGAGCAGATTTCTTGTACGCCTCAATGGCTTGCACGAATTCCCGTATAGCGGTTACGACCTGAATCGGGAAAACGTCATATACATACTTACACTTACTTACTTCTAACTACCAGCGTTTGGATACCCCAACTTTCACACCTAGATTAATTTAAAAATATTAGAAAATAGAACGGCCAGTACAGTAGTATTTTCTTTTACGTAAAAAACATTATTATTGCATCGCAAAACTTACTGCCTATTCAGTGAAAGATGGTTAGACTCCAAATATGAAATAGAAACGAAAATATAACACGAAAATTATGTTTACTAGAATTTAGACAACAAAAACTGAAGCTATATACAATAAAAAGCCGTAAATAAACATGAAATTACCAAGTGCAGACGCCTGATTGATGGTTTCAAATTATTGCCATCCAACTTGATAGCGAGTTCAAACTGCTCACATATGTTCACACCCTCCGCAGTTAAATACGACACAATGTCGTACGACAACACTGAGCACACATGCTCCAAATCTAACTCTATTTGTGTTGCAAATTTCAGGAAATAAGTCACAAGCCAGAAGAAATGGGATGTGTCGATTTTCAACTGCTGGTTGGTTAATATCTGATTGTGGAGAGTCTTTACCAAAGAGTTGAAACCCTTTAACAGGAAGTCAACCGTAAACTCTTTCAGGACATTCGATATGTCATCATTCGTTGGGGTATTATGAGACAAACCCTGTACATTAATACTGAAAATAAAATTAAAATTACTTAATATTCATACGAAATTAATATTTCGTTACAAATTTATATCATATTCAACTTTTAGACACTCGTCGAACACAGACGAATAGTCGCAAATACTACAAATCACAAAATCTAGTCAGGTGCATCCGGTACTTGCAATGCTAAGCCGCTGTCCGTGGAGAGTAGGTTATTTAACGCAAATCAAAAGATTATAAGGCTGTATTGTGAGCAACGTCATATTCATCATAGTTCGGCGAGTAACTCGGCGAATTATTTGCCAGTATTTAATTGTTTAATGTTACAAATGCTACCCCAGTTATACGAAAAATGAGAAGATACGAACATGTTTGATTTTCCTCTCTTGACAATCTTCTTTCGTTTACGTTCCTGTGTAGTGACGTTAGGACGAGTTTTATTATTGTTTCTCTGCTTGGCGGTAAGTGGCTTTTGATGCATCGGTTTCTTCGCTGGCAACTCATCTTCGTTGCTAGATGTTGATATGGATTCCTGATTCTCTATTTGAGTTCCATAACCAAAATCGGAATTGTCCGCTACCACAGATTTACTTTCTGAATTTGTTTCATTGTTTTTTGATGTCTGACTTTTAGATGTCTTTTCAGAATTTGTTGGTTGTTTTTGGGAAGATTTTCTCTAAAAATACAAATATTCATTTAATAAAGTGATCTTAAATATTTATTAAGATTAAACATACACGAGTGCATAGTGTTGTGTAGATTTTAATAATTAAAAGTTGAACTTGTTTACAATTGCAACATACTTTCTTATTATTTTTTATTAGAAACATGAACCTATTATATTAAATAAATTATATTATCATCGTATTATTCATATTATTTTTTTAGTTTGTTTTAATGCCATTTTGTGATCATTAAAATAAATATGCCTTGTAGTAGTGGCAAGTACGGTGTAACGCGGAGTTTACGGCGAAATACAGTGAACACTTTCTAATAGGATATAATTATGGATATATATTCTACTTTCTGGAACTGTATATTTGTGTAAACCAACTCGGTTTACACTACAAATACTTACTTGTTTTACTAAATGTATATTATCAGTTTTGGAGTCGTCAGAATAATCCATGTTTTCATTCTCCATCATTTTTTCTGTATCATTTTGTCTGATATTTTGTGCAGATGTTTGGTGGTTCCCGTTCTCAGGTCCATTGTCCCTCGGAGATTGGTTCGACCACCCGTTGTTCACTAAGTTAGATTCATCATTACACTTGCCGCTTGTTCCCGTGTCCGACGAATCTGATGTAGGATCTGACGTGAGCATCGGCGATGAGTCATCGCTACCTGCCACATTAGATAAAAACAATGCTATTAAAACAAGCATCAAGACAATTAAAGAGCAATATTTATTTATTTAATCAATGGCTCGTAGCTTCCAGGGAATATACATTAGGCATATCATATTACATACTTTAGGGGGTACCGTAACCAAACCTATTTTTGACAAGTGGTGACCATCCGTGGAATATAAGTACTTATATACCACGGATGGTCACCAAATTGTCCCTCCACCTCTAATTTCACGTTGTAGTTCATAAATACGATTAAAAAAAACATAAATTTCATTATAATTTTTTGCTAAACATGCGCGAGATTTCTTTTAGGGGATATTGACTACGTCACGAAAACCTTTTTTTGGAACGATGAAGGTACCCGACGCCGTGGGAGAACCGCCGGGTTATGTGAAAGTTTAACGCTCTAAACCCCCCCCC
>MOOZ01000925.1:66917-80398 GCA_002930495.1 Cecropterus lyciades | reverse complement strand
ATTTACTATTTAATTTTCTTACAGTTATGAATAATAACTCCCTGTTTGTGTTTTCAGCAAAATTTATACTCGATCTGAACAGTATGATGCAGAATTTACTTGCATGGGACTTTTCCGATCAGAAACAAAACTGTTAGCTGCTTCAGCCACAGGAAGATTGTACTTGTTCAACTGGAAAGAATTTGGTTATCATAGTGATGAATATATTGGTCAAAAACATTCAGTCCAATGCATGGTTCCCATCACTCAAAATATAGTTGTGACATCAGGAGAAGATGGGATTTTAAGAGCTGCTCATATGTTCCCTCAGCGACAACTAGGAGTAGTAGGCCAGCATTCAATGCCTGTAGAACGACTTGATATAAGCCATGATGGCACATACATTGCCTCATGTTCACACAATAATGATGTCAAATTCTGGAATATTACTTACTTTGAGTCCATTGACACTTTAATTAATGTAAATGAAAAACAGAACAAAAAAAAAGATATGAGCAATAACTTGCCATCAAGCAATGTTAAAAATTCTGCAGATTTTTTCTCAGGGCTGGTCTAATGCACTTTTCTATTGTCTTGGTAAAATTGCTACATTTTTTTTCTATTTACATCTCTAAGAATTAAGATGTGTTTGAGTAATTTCGAATTCAGTTTAGTTTGGGTAAATAAATTAAACACAGTAGGTACTATTTTTGCATTGATAGCGCTGGCAACATAACTAGAAGAGTAGAAAATAATACCTAGTGAGATACTGCATACCAATCAGTTAGATCTTGAATTTTAATAACATTATGTAATCAATAAAGAAATATCAGTTATATATGCATGAAAAACCATTCAGCATCTTTTTCTAGCACCCCTAACTGTTATTTCCAGTAGATGGTTTATCTCTTAAATGACGATCGTTTTAATTTCAGCTCGGGCTTTATGTACATATATTTTATTATATTCAATTTATCTTATAATTACCATTATAATGAAGCCTTGTACTTTTAACGCCCTTTACCTACAACTACTAAAACTTTGATTTATTTCGTCTAACAGATTTTAAATTTTTGCCCCTGTTGTAACGGACGGCTATAATTGTGATTTAAAAGCGCAAAAAAAATACATGCAGTGTTTCCAACTCTTACATATTAAAAAGTCGCTAACATACGCTTGACAAGTTGCTAGATGTCGCTAGCTGTGGACGAAGATCAAAATCGCTAAATGATCACAGTACATAGCGCGAGGGAAGCGCAATACATTTTACGGACGGCAGAATGGGGCACAGTTTTTTGGTCTGTTGGAATAAAAGAAAATAATCTGATTTACTCACACAGAGTAATATTTGTAATCGGTTTAAAAACAATTGAAAATTACAAAAAAGAAAATTTAACAAAGGAATAGTCAAGAAATTAACACTAAAATGACATATAAAATAAAATTTGTTGCCACCAAATCAAAAATAATTATTACACAAATAAGAAGTCAAAAATTTAATATTAAATATGATAAAAGTTTCTTCATTGATTATCAGAATTATCGCTAATAATTTGTAAATCTGGAATGGTTCATGAATACTCAAATATACAATACCTTAAAAAGTCACGCCGGGGCCTGAGATTGCCCTTATGTACACAAGTACAGCATTAGGGGAATCCCAGCTTAAACATTAGAATTTACAGCAGCGTTCCGAAATTGGATAAATTTGACTGAAAGGAGAGTCATATTTTATGAAGATAGATGAAATACTTGTTTTATTTAAACTGAAAGTCGCTAGATTTTTTTGTTGCTAGACACATAATTTAAGCCGCTGTAGGTAACCAAATGTCGCTAGATCTAGCGACAAAGTCACTAAATTGGCAACATGTTACATTATAATTATTTTAAATTCAGCTTTGCTTATTTTTTTTTTTTATATTTTACCACAAAATGTAAAATGCATTATTTACTCATTTTTACTGCGGCAGTAGTTAAGTACCAAATTTCGAAATAGGCTATAAGGCGCCACCTCTTCTAATCTAGTAGTAGACTCTAAAACGATATAACTGAAACAAATAAGAAGACAAGAGTACCAAAATGAATATTTATTAACATTAAATATCTAAACTTTGTTACCAGTAAAACAGGAGCGTAATACGTAACAATATTAATTCAAGTGGTCGAGTTATAAGAATAATTCCATTAACAGTTTCCATAAACAAAAAATAATTCGAAAAAATACCAGGGAATTTAATTAAGAATATAACTAATTCTCACTCGCCAGTTATCTATAATTGTGCGGCTAGTGACGTCCGCGTGCAAAAAAAATCTAAACTAGCCCACCAAGTTTTTTTTTTCTTTTATTTACAAATAATTTAACTAGGTCATAAGGTAACAGAATAATTGTATGCAATAAAATCGAATGTCGTTAACGTCGAATAATTGGAAATCTCGTCTCTGGCGCATCGACGTTCAGTAGGATTGGCAACATTGTGGATTCGAAGCCAAAATGTCACTCCGACATGTTTTAAATAAGCATGTCTGGCTGACATTTCGTAGTGACAAACTGAATTCTGAAGTCTTATGTTATAGTTTGAGTCAAGTTCAAGGTGAAAACCGCTAAATAACGATTGTAAATAATTTAAAAGATGCGATTTTACTGCATAATTGGTGTTATTTTAGCTGCAAATTTTGCGAATACTTTGAATCATGATTCTAGTGGATATATAGTTTACTGTCCTTGCATGGGTAAGTTAGATCAAAATAACGTGTACCTAATGGTGAGAAATCTCATTGCAAATATTTATTTAATTTTTTTATTATTATCTTTAAAACCTAACCGTCGTATTAACCGAGCGATTTTGGTACTTATGTTAATTAAACTTCAAATAACATTTTTCAAATATGTTGGTCTGTTTCTGAAGTTTGTTTTGTTTATTTGTTACCTGTTATACCATATTTATGTTGAATGTCATTAAAATTCATTAATTATTGGGTCTAACGACTATATAGTATGATTTAATTGATTATTTCTTTTAAAGGTAACAAAAACATATTTAATCTATCATATGTCAAAATTCATCCGTTAATGTAAATTGTAGTTATTTATAAATTACATATAAATACCTATTAATTAATAAATTAATTTTCAGGTAGATTTGGAAATCAAGCAGACCACTTTTTAGGAGCATTGGCATTTAGCAAAGGCTTAAACAGAACACTTGTACTGCCACCATGGGTTGAATATAGGTATGGAGAACCGAAATCCAAGCAGGTCCCATTTGACACTTATTTCGATGTAAATTCATTAAAACAATACCATAGAGTTATTACAATGGAGTTGTTCATGGCAGAGATTGCTCCGACAATTTGGCCTCCAGAAAAACGCATATCATTTTGTTACACCCAAAGAATGGGAGAGCATAATAAAAGCTGCAACGCTAAATCTGGCAACCCATTTGGGCCTTTTTGGGACACCTACAACATTGATTTTGTTAGTTCTGAATTCTACGGACCAATGAATTATGATGCCCATGATTCTGTCATGATGGGAAAATGGAAGCGAAAATATCCTCCCACAGAGTGGCCAGTTTTAGCATTTACGGGTTAGCTATATGAGTCTTTTCTATGGATTAATAGTAGTAAAATATGCTTCTGTAACAACACATTAAACTTGCTGACTTCTAGTACCATGAGACTAATAACTTACATTAATTTACAATATGCATGAGTTTTATTTTATATATAATGTGTACTGTATTATTATTGGTCATTGCCACTATTTTATCAAAGAAAACAAACTCCCTTTGATAATTATGTGCTTATTAAATCGGATCATTATGTTGCTTGTAGTAAAAAAATGTTGTAGCAGTAGTACATTTAGAACCTTTTTTTAGGAGCACCTGCTAGTTTTCCTGTTCAGGAGGAAAATTTACCACTACACAAGTATTTAACTTGGAGTGCTGATATTCTCACAAGATCAAAAATGTTCATAAAGAAGAACATGAGTGGTGGTGGGTTTCTTGGTATACATCTGAGAAATGGCCAAGACTGGAATAAAGCTTGTCAACATGTGCAGGATAGCCCCAGATTATTTTCAGCACCACAATGTATTGGTTATAAAGCTGAAAGAGGACCATTGACATTATCTATGTGCTATCCAGACAAATCTGTCATAATAAAGTAAGTATTATCATTTAGGAATGTTATCACATATATAACATAATATAACCACTACACTTAGGTCAAATTTGATCTGGAATAAATGTAAACCAACCATAATAAGTTCTGATGTAGATATCACCAACTTACACAAATTTGTACACAAATGCATTTTATATTCAACTAAAGTTTTCATAAAATTTTTGTGAAGTAATTTAATTAAGAAGAGTTGATTAACAAATAAGGACAAACTGCAAAATAATATGGTCAAACAAAAATTAACTACCATTATCGTCATTGTATAACTTATGGTGTTACGTCCTAAAACCCATGAAGGAATTTGCAGCCTATGAAATTATTGTATATTTTAACGTTACAGTTCCGATTACAAAATCTTTATAGCGACTAGAGCTTGCTAGTAAGTGACTTGATTTGCAACTTGGTCGTATTATTTTCTGTAATATAGTAGTTTCATTTCACTCTGTAATACTAAGTAATGTTAAAAAATTCACAGAATTGTCATTACATTACCTGTCAGTGGATGCTAGATAACCCTTTGTTGTTAAACATTCCTTATCGAATTTGCCCTGAGTATAGATATTTTAATTTTACAGATTCACTTACAAAAGTAAGGGAAATTGTATATATGTGTATTTGTATTGAAGGATAGAATTACACTTACTTTTGAAATAGGATAGCACATAAAAATCTTGATTGTTTTTATTAATGTAAACAATTTTATGAATATAAAAGATCAAATAAAAGTCAAACACTTATTCAACTATACTGGCAAAACTAGGAATTTGACCTATTTAGGGTAGGCAGGCGTTCAAAGAATTTTATGGCAAAAATTTGTACCTGCATTTAGATTTTCCAGTTTTCAATTGCAATCTATAAATGGTAGGTTCTATAACATTCTGGTGTGCTTTCAGACAAGTGAAACGGGCAGTGAAGAAATTCAATAACTTAATGTATGTATTTGTTGCTTCTGATTTTAATCA
The DNA here is from genome assembly GCA_002930495.1 of Cecropterus lyciades. Lineage (NCBI taxonomy): Eukaryota > Metazoa > Arthropoda > Insecta > Lepidoptera > Hesperiidae > Cecropterus > Cecropterus lyciades. Next base: position 75,275 of record MOOZ01000925.1, on the reverse strand, counting down.
TATGGTAGAAGATCTAAACAATGCATTAAAGAACTCTGATATAACAGTTGTCAGATATCAACCATCTAACCCACATTTGGATTTAGCAATACTTGGAAGAGCTAATTATTTTATAGGAAACTGTGTATCGTCATTCACAGCATTTGTTAAAAGAGAACGGGATGCTAAAGGCTTACCATCAGAATTTTGGTCATACCCAAATCGAAAGAAGGCAAAACATGAAGAGCTATGAATGAAGAGTTATCTTAATATATGATCAATTAAGTGATTATGGGCAGCTCTAGTCTCACTATATGTGCTGGGAAAGATACATGGGCCAATCCAAGTATTATTTAAAGAGTAGCTTAATGGTTAAGTACAGATTTCACTGAACAAACAAACACACCTCAGTGGCGAATGCATATTGGTCATATATATAGTGTCAAGTAAGCAATCAGTGAATGTTGGTGTACATTTCGTATTATGTTTATAATTGTGATATAAATTAAAGTTTTCATACATTACTTAATCATAAAAAATATTGTTATAACAGCGATCGGCAACCTTTTTTCTATGCTCACTTAAGCTATCTGAAGTAGTAGTCAAAGTCGCGGTTTGCTGACCGACTTGAGGTAAAATAAAAAAGACTATTATATATCCTTCATATAAGTAGGTACCTAATGTTGTTAGCTTACTTATATTTTATAAGTTTATCCTGTCGTCGCAACATACTCTTTTTAATCTAGCTATAAATATAAACAGTATTACAGTACAATTTTAACTGAATAAAGTTTTTTTTTTTCTATAGTTTACTACGTTTATTTAACCCCTAATTTTCAATTTTCTTGCGCCAGGCGTACACTTGCCTTTCTCGTCTGTTATCCCCCAGGTATGCGATTGGCAAGGATTAAAAAGAACACATTTTTCTACTTAAGTCTCGTTTTTAGAACCCACTAAAATCAGGTAAAACCAATATGAATTTTATAGAGAATGAGACACCATGCGAAAAGCATATTTTGAATCACTTATGTTGTGTATTCAGTAGCTGCAAGGAATTATGAATTCATTAGCGAAATAAATGCTCACCTTTTAAAAGTAGTTCATCGTACATATCGTTTTATATGCCTAAAAAAACAGTTATAGCCTTTTTTATAGCCTGGCTTTTCATTTATATTTTTTGAGTTTGAGCAATTTACACAACGACCGAATTTACCACCGATAAAACTTGATAATACTGTAATTTCCTATAGCAATAAAGTAAAAAATCTCGATATCTTCATCGACCAGAATCTTTCGCGGATACCTCAAATCACTGAGGTCAGCAAGAGAGTGTTTGCTACAATGGGCTCCCTCCGAAGATTAAAAAATGTACCTATTCCTACTAAAATTACGCTAGCGCTGTCCTTACTTGATTATGCTGATGTGTGCTATCCCGATATCACCGAGGAGCAATTAAATAAACTTGAACATCTTCAAAACTAGTGTATACGGTTCATATTCGGCCTACGAAAATATGACCATGCTTCAGAATTTCGCTCTAAGCTCAAGTGGCTTCCAATTCGCCTTCGCCGGAATGCTCACATTCTATCTCTTCTTTACTCTGTACTATTTAATCCAATTTTCCCTCCTTACCCTAAGCAACGTTTCCAATTTATTCACTTATCCCATGATAAATCCCTTCGTTCCACTGAAAACCTGGCTCTGTACACTCCTTCACATTCTACTTCGTTCTACAAGAAATCCTTCATCGTTACAGCTATCCGACTCTGGAACTCCCTTAATCAACACGTAATGCACAATCCTTACTCTTTTAAACACCTTGTTAAATCCTATTACCTGCTGCAACTCTAATTTTCCAAATCTATTTCTGTTCATTAATCTCCTTTTGTGCCATCACAAACTCACTTCTAAAACAGTTTTTCTTTTTGTCTTTTTTTTTCCTTTTATGACATGTGTTTTATTTTCTATAATTTATTTCTAAAGCCGCCTTTAATTAAACTATCTATTGCATTTTTTTTCTTATATTTTTGTGTACAATAAAGTGTATTTTTTATTATATAAATTTTTACCCAACTCTGGCGTTATTTTACTAAATGCATGTGGTGTAGTAAAATAAGGCATCATGAGAAAACCTAAATGCCCAAGATCCATGAAAATAAATCTCGAAAATACCAAAAGGCTACTGACCAGTTTGACCAATGTGATAGGTTATGACCTCCACTCTAACAGTAGTTAGACTAAAATGGGATGATGAATAATAAATGAAGCCCTAAACCACATACATAACAATAATAGCCTTTATACAAAATTAACATTTAATGTTTCATTCTACAACGAAACACAATGTATAATATACAGAATTTATTACTACAGATAATTTGTCTAAATAAAGAATGTAATCCAAAATGTATAACGTCTCTCACATTGTGAGGAATGCGCGAGATCAAAGGAAATGTCATCATCATCCCATTCGGGATAAGTCTATAATGTTACAATTTATTCAGATGATTATATTGTCTACATTTGTAAGGTACTAGGTACAGTAAAAGATGTACTTTAGTTAAGAATTTAATTAAGCCTTAACAGCATACACCCTTGGTGGGAATAAGGATTTCTTCCTGATTTCCTTTCGTGTCTTGATTTTTGCCTCATGCTTTGTAAGTGCCTTACGCATAGCGCGGGTCTTCTTTGGCCTGAGGTCCAAGGGCTTGTATTTCTTGTTCTTGTAGTGGTTGCGAAGGTTTACCTTCATCTTTTGATGATATACAATGTAGACACGTGCAATGGCTTTTCTTACAACACGTCTGTAAAAAATTGTATAGTTATATTATTACATGTAAGATTTATTTGTGTATGCAATTAGGTTCTTAGGGAAGTTGACTATGAAGTTTAAATTTTGATTACTCAGTATATTCATTTATATATCTATAACATTATATTTCATTTATTTATATTTGCAACCATAAGGTCATTTTTTCAAGCAATGGTGCAATTCTACTTTCAACTTCACAAGAGCCCAGACTTCAACGGTATAAAATTAAAAAGTTTAAGGTTTGAACTCTTTTGTGCCTATTAAATGTATTAATTTTTGCATTTCATATTTTATCAATAACATTAGATTTTACATTACTAATGCACTATTGAATTGATAAAATAATAATAATAAATTTGAACAAAATATAACTAGACCCACAAGTGTTTTAATAAACATAAAATTACACAGCAAATGTACAGCCATTCAAAAACAAAACATATATGACAAATGTATGTCCGTAAAATGGAGCAAATTAAAGCAAAAGTTTCGCAGAATACTTACATCTTTGATAGTTTAGAAGCCACTCCTCCTGTTACTTTGGCCACCCGAAGGTTAGTCAGTTCAATCTTCAACTCTTCAAGTTGTTTGAAGAGTTCTTTCTTATCCTTAGTGCGTAACTCTGAGCACTTGACCTTCCCCTAAAATAACAAATAAAAAAATGTTTGAATTAAAGTAACAATTGGTTACTTCACAACTTAGTAATAAATGAATAATTGAATGTAATTACACAAATGTCATTAATTAATAATTTGAATGATTAGGAAAATATATATTATTTATGAACTGAAATGATTGCAGTAACCATAATAGATTTTACACACATAAATAAATTGTACTTTACAGAGTATATTTATATTATAGAGAATACACTAGTTTGTGGAATGCTGTGTTTAGGTTATGAGTACCATATAATGTTTATTACCACCGACTACTAAAATTTAAATACTTATTTCGTTTACAAAGCACTTATTTTTACAAATAAGTGCTTTGTATACGAAATGTGTTTTCAGTTATATTTTTAAAATTAAGTATATATTTTCTTTTTAATTTAACTTCGTTGGTAATACTGGGATCATTGTACTTATAATAATTTGAAAGCACGTATCTACATAAAAAATAAACACTCCTTGTCAACAATACTAAATTCATCATTAAATTTCTGCAGAGAAACATTTTATTATTAAATCGATTACAACAATATCGAACGATTTAAATAAAAACAAAACGCACCATTTTGAAAATATCACTACCTCCAACCACTTATTGACGTAAAAAGACAGATTGTCAATTTGACGTTGGCGTGACAACAAAAGGTGCCAGAGACAAAAGGAATATATTTGACCATAGACAAAACCATAGGTCCGCAGTATATTACATATAAATTTATGAAATTATATAATTAAGAAATTAAATACTGAAATAGATTATTTACTGACAACATATCTAGTTAAAAATTGAGAAGCCTTTCATTAAAAAAAACTATGCACTTTTCGATGTACGGTATCCTTATTCAGTGAAATTGATCCTGACCATATCATGGAATAAAAAATAATAAAAACATAATTTGACAGCTTCATATTGTATGACGGATGACTGCCAACGTAACTTTTCATATTATTTTTATCCCTGTTTCCAAATACCAGATAAATACCGCCAGGGTGGATTCAATAATACTTTTTCTACAATGTTTCATATTATAAAGGAATAAACGTTACTTTATATTAAAATAAGCAAACAGTAGAATTTCGTTTAAACCAACTTTCGTAAATCCTTGGAATAATGGATGATAGGGCCGTTAAACTCGCAAACGCACGAAAAAAGGTAAATAAGGTAATGGATAAATATTTATGGAAATAGTATTGTGCCTTTTTTAACTTGTTTATTTTTGCAGTTGCGAGACCACCAAGAAAAGAAGTCCGTACATGTACAAAAAGATGAAGCTTCAGACACTACATCATCTTGTGGAACTCCCACAAGTAAAAATGAGAGAGAGCAGGCTACCATACAAACAGATGACTCTCATTTGACGAGTGAGCATAGTGTTGAAATACAGGCAATTGATAATGATGTTAAGTTTAAACAAAATGATTATCACACCAATAATCATGATGTACCAATTGTGAGTGATGAAAAATGCTATTCAAATGTGACTGAAATTCTAATATCCAATAAGACTAATCTTGAAATCCAAAATAGGGATCTTCAATCTAAAATTGCACAACTTGAGCACATACTTTCAAAACAAGTTAATGAAAACAATTTTAATATGCAAAGAGTATCTGCTTTGGAAGTTAAATTAAATGAAGCGCATCAAAAATATACAATGTTAACACAGTCTGTGTCTACTCAAGACACATTAATTAATGAATTGAAGAACCAAGTTCAATTATTGAAAGATGAAAACAACAATTTGATAGAACAACAAGAATTTACAAAGACAGTATTGACTGCAAAAGAAATGGAAGTGGCTCAGTTAGATAGCCAAGTATCTGTACTTCAAAGGCAATTGGAGGTAACAACATTGCAGCTTCAGCAGCTTACGACTGACACCAATGTTACTTTTAGTCAAACTACCGAAGGCAATGAGAATATTGAGATATTGAAGGAAAAGATAGCAATATTGGAACATCAACTAGAAAGTTCATTGAAAGATAAAGACCAAATCAATTCACATTATGAACACTATGTTGGTAAATTGAATGAGCAGATAAGAATGCAAGCAGCAAAAAATGAAGCACTGTCAGTGGAAGTTAAAGGCCTTTATAACAGGGAGAGTGCACTTATTGAACAAATTGGTCAAATGGAAATTCGAATGCAAAATTATAGAAGACAAAGTGAGGCTTATGCTGAATCACACAATAGCTCCTACATTCAAGAACTGAAGGATAAAGTAACAGCGCTTCAAGTAAGTGTTTAATAAAAAGTACCTACTAGTAAAATTAAAAGACCTGGCCAATTTCAGGCCAATAGCGTCAACCTCCCTCTCCTCTCAAAAGCAATGGAGCGTGTTATAAATACACAGCTCCTAAAATATCTCGAGGACCTTCAGCTGATCAGCAATCACCAATGTGGTTTTCGCAAGGGCTGTTCAGCTGGTGATCTTCTGGTGTTTCTCACACACTGCTGGGCACAAGCCATTGTGGGCAACGGGAAGGCTTTCTCAATAAGTATTGATATCGCAAAGGCCTTCAACCAGGTCTGGCATAGGGTCCTTCTTGCAAAGCTTCCATCTTACAGTTCCCCAAGAGGTTATGCAAATGGACAGCTGGTGCTGCTCAGACACGAAACACAATAATGCCGGTGTGCCCCAAGGCTCTGTCCTCTCTCCCACACTGTTCATTCTGCATATCAATGACATGTTGCTTGAATTGCTCTGCAGATGACAGCACAGAAGATGCTGTTTACACAGGCCTTTCAAACACCTCTTCGACAGTTGTGGAAGAAAGCAGATTCCAACTTGTTATCAAGAACTCTCTCTCTCTCTGTCTCTCTCTCTCTCTCTCTCTCTGTCTGTCTCTCTCTCTTTCTCTAACTCAACAAAAAACCTCATTTTTCCACTCACCATTGTTAAAAGCATTGCAATCCCATTTGATGTGCAGTACCAGAGTCATTCAGAGGGTAAAGTCAACTTGGCATCTAAATGAATGCTGTATATTTTTGAAATTTTTTTGCAGGTCGAACTGGATGAGCTGCGCAAAAACTATATTGATTTACAAATACAGTATAAAAGCCTCAATGAAAGCACAACTCAAGAACCTACTGAAACAAAGATACAGGAGTTTTCTCATGAAAATATAACAAAGTTGCATGCTGATATTGCCAGCGATAAAGTTGCCGCACAAAGAGCCACTGAGCAAAACAAGAAATTAAAAACTGATATTGAGGAACTAGAACAAATCGTAGTGAAATTGGTATGTATAGTAATACTTAAATACAATTTTGAAGAGAATCTTTGCGCTCATGAGGGTAAATTTTTTATGGTTGAAATGCGGCACGAAAATGTTTGTGGGTTTTTGTTTTTAAATTCATCCTAAATATCCATTGCAAATGTACTAGGGCAATATAACTAGAGAAGTTGAAAGATTCTTTCAAAGAGAATCTGTATTTTTTTTTTTAATAGAATTAAAATATACCAGGTTAATATAACTATGTAGAAGTTAAAAAATATATTTCAGAAAGATTTTTTTTGTGCATCTCCCTCGCTCTCAACGTGTTCGACAAGGTGCGAGTGGGTCACCAAATGTACCGACGGTTGATTTCAAAGAGGTTCATATTATGCATCTCTCCTAAATTGATTAGGTTTCAGTCAATTCCACTAAAAATAAAACGACAAAGTAAAATTAGTGTCTTGTTGTCCAAGAAGAAAGAAAGTGCGACTGACACTGATTAAGAGAGAATGATTAAGGGCGAACGTAGCATAAAGCACATAGCAATGAAGCGAGAGTAGGGAGCAAGTCTCGGAAATCTAAAGCTTTAGATTAGTATAAATAGAAACGATATTTAAAAATTAGTTTCCAAAAGAAGTTTCACTTCTGACATGTGTTATTGTACGCACGCACTTTCTATTTATAAGGGATCATGGATATATTTTAAGTATATTCTATTTTCTTTTTCAGGGCAAAGATAAGTTAGAACTTACTGAAAAGTTATCACACGAAAATCAATTAAATAAACAGCTTATGCTCAAACTTGCTGAAATAGATGAGACATCTAAACAGATGCAAACAAAACTGATGGCTAAAGATGAGGAAATGATAAGATTGCAAAGTAACTATAGAGATATAGAAAATAAGCATGAAGCACTTTTAGAAAATATTCTGCAATCAAAAGAAAATGCTGTTTCAATAATGAAAAACAATGTTGATGCTGCTGTGGACTTGAGAGATAATGTTGAGAAAGATGAAGCTAATGAATTGCTTATTGAAACAAATGGGTGTTCTGGTGATTGCGCTATAAATACACATAAAGAAATAAAGAAGAGTGATGAAATTCCTAAAGAAGATGCAATGGTCAAGCTTCAAGAGCGTTTTATGAATATCATGGATCAAGTAGCAAATCTTTCCGATGAAAAACATAGACTCGAACATATAATTCTACAATTACAAACTGAAACAGATACAATATGTGAATATGTAGCTTTATATCAACAACAAAGAAGTCTTTTAAAAAAACGAGACGAAGAACGAAGTGCACAAATCAAATCATTCCAAATAGAATGTGATGAACTAAAACGTAACTTAGAGGAGTTAAGTTACCTGTTTTCGAAGTTGGCGCAAGATAAAGACCTTCTTGCGCACCTGCAAATAGAATCAAGGCAAAATGATATAGTTAGAATTCAAAAGTTACTGGACAATTTGCTTAACAGTTCTCTTATTCACTCGAAGTGTAAGAGTTTAGAATTCAACAATATTTATCCTTGTAATTGTTGCTCTGGGCAACTCATAGAAGTTTAATACATTCATCAAAAACATATAAAATTATATAACATATAGCAGAAAATAAATATTTTATTTAATTTTCTTCACATATTTTTATGATCCTTTAATAATTCTGTGACTAAATCA
>MOOZ01000925.1:27928-50159 GCA_002930495.1 Cecropterus lyciades | reverse complement strand
AGCAACCGTAGAATATAATGAAACGCAATTTTTCATTACATTCGAATATGGATATTCTGTTTAATTTTTAAGTATACATTAAATATTTGGTTGACGTTTTAAGCGTATATTAGATAATATACACTTTCGTATCGTATATTAGATAATATTCTAGATAGAACATAGTAAAATTATTTGTATATAAATATCTATACTATTATAATACTTATACTTTTATTAATACTATGTACCGTTATAATAAGTATATGGGTTTATATAAGATAATACAAAACCTAGATGTTGGCTGTAATTAATATATTAATAAAACAGTGGCTGAAGGTCTTAGATCCCTTCGTGATTCGACTTCAGGCGCAACATCGTCACACCTGATGGTAAGTGGTTATTGCCGCCCATGGACATCTGTAAGCAACTTCATATAGAACAGAGGTTCTATCTGAAGTCGATCACAGATGTGTTGCTACTCCGAAGGACTGAGATGGTCACCTCATATATAAGTGAGCCGGTAACTACACCCTACCAACGAAACGCAAGAACTGCTTCACGCTAGAAATAGGTGTAGCTGTGGTACCTCCCCGGTAGAACTACACTGGTCTACCACCTGTAAACCACCACCACCACTATACCACTTAACATCAGATGAACTTTACATTTCTTGACAGTGGCAGACAAAGCGTGAGTTTGTGTCGCAGGGTTGGAAGTTTGATTCGCTGTCACTCTACTAATTTCGGTGAGCGAAAAAAAAGGTAGTTAAGCCCAAATAGTTTTAAACTACACCGGTAGACAGTATTTTCAGTGAGGGCAAGATTGCCTTGGCAAGGAGCGGTTCCTCGAGGCCCGTAGACCTTACGCCATGCGGTGACACCACCGCCGCGATATAGTCGATTATTTATGAAAGCCACGACGACGAGAATTTGACGACGAGAAAAAGTGCGCCTCCGCGGCCGGAACGCATAGAAAAGTATGAATTCTCTCCCCTTCGCTCACTTACGCTTTGGTGGAAACCATATACCTTCCAACCATGCTCACGTTTCTTTGTAGATCAATAACAATAATTATACAAAACTATGTATGCCTGTCTATGCCTATCTTTTAATCCCTAGATAATTTCGAAGCACATAACAGTTAAATACAATGCAATTGTTTCGAAAACCCTGATGTACTAATTATAACAAATATAGTGATATTCCTTTATCATGACTGTTTTAACGATTGTAAATATTATTGTTAGTGGCTTATAACAATGAACAATGATTAATTTATTATCAATGTTCATACGTTATCTAATCACGTAGTAATAGTAAATATTTGATAGATGATTAACAAAAACGTTTTATGGCAATGTCGAGCCATGATATAATATAAAAGGTATTTGCTTTATAAACTGTAAAAGTATTAATAAATAAGGGTGTGTGACTACTAGGGTTTGTGTCCCGGGTCATCTCGTGTCTCGAAGTCCAGGGACTTTTAGCTGTCTCGAGTCCCGGGACCTCCGAGCTCGAGATTCGAGATTCGAGACGAGACAAGATTGTCGGAATTTGAAACAAAGAAGTTTAATTAAGTCTATTGTGTCATTTGATTTAAGAGACTGGTTTATAAGTCTGTTTTATTATTTATATTTAGATTATTTAATTATGAAACAAATATGTGATGATGACTATTAACAATGTCGTGATCAGGACCAGTTATTAAATACTAAAGTTACTAGATAATAGTAAAGTTATTAAGAATTAGTATGATTTTTAACTAAGTTCGTTTTATAACTATTTAATAACTATTTATAAGATTTAATTGCTTAAAAGTCTGTTAAAAATCTGGTGTGTGATTAATAGAAATAAACTAAGCAATTATTAATACTTAAAATAAAATTAATAATAAAGTTATTAAGATTAAATTTTCTGTTTAATAAATGTTTAAAATTTTATATTTTTACGAAGAATAACATTTATTTTTATTTTTACGTTTTACCAGAAATTACCTCAATTAAATAAGGTACTCTCTATAACTAGTAGCACTCTTAAAAAATACAAAAAAGAGACAACTTTTTTTCTTAACAATCTCGAAGTCCCGGGAATTACTGGGACTTTTAGTATAGGCTGTATCGTGTACCGGGGCTTTGAAATTGTCGGAAATTCCCAAACACTAGTAACAGCAAAAAAGTACAAAGTGTGTTTTTTTGCGTGATTAATAAAATATCGTTACGTATTGGGAGAAATTTTAAACGCAAACGACAAAAAAGAGATAGGTAAATGCAACAAATAATATAATGTTACCTTCCAAAAATTAGTTAATACTTTGTATTAAATTGCGCTATAGGCGGTACTTCTGAATGCTTATCAAAAATATTCATAAACGAATGCCAACGCACGTAATTTTGTTTTTTAATAGATGGCACTAGTTTCATTGAGAAGCTAATAAAACGTAAAATATATCGGACGCAACTTCGTACCCCGCAGTCCCCCCTGTAAGCGGTTCACTTTGATATGTTTTCCTAGATAAGTCAAAGGAATATAGAATTTCAAACAGGCATTACCGTCGCTTTGCAGTTATTTTATATTTTTTAACTTAAAAGTGGTCATCGGTGGCTAACTATTGAAACAGTTACAATGCAACTTGGTATAATAACGCCTTAATTTTCTAAATACCTTGCCTATTATGGGTAGGTCAACTGCTCCCCACGTGTCAGCAGCCCAGTGCACAACTCCTGATGCAAAGTCAGCTGTCAAAACACCAGCTATAGCTGCCAGAAGTAATGATGCATCCGCTCGAATATATCTGGCCATCAATACACCGGCGCACACACACAACGTGCAGCAAACTACAACGCACACCCATTCTTGGATCCGTTTACCTGTTGAATAATATAATGACTTGAAAAATATTTTTATTATCAATTGCCGCAATAGCAATACATTGGTACATCGGTATTATCATTTAAGGTGTACTAAATTTCCATGGTACACTAAACATAACTTTAAAATCAACCATTATTTATCATTCTGAAAGAAGACACGCTTTACAGTATGATATTTGCCATGTAAGGATTAACTTGTTTTATTATGTGATAAATTTAAACACTTTTTTTTTAAACGCTTTTTACACTCATAGCCCCATTAGACATTAGGATTTTCTCCTGTCGTGGGTGCCATGGACACAAAAAGACACATACACAAACACCCAGATCCAGAACAGAAATCTAAACTCATGATTCAGATGTCTGTCTGGCTGAACCCAGGACCCACTGCGTGTCAGACCGGTATGGTGACCGCTCCACCATACGGGTTGCAAAACATAAGTAACATTATTTATCGAAAATCGCTTCGAATTCTCTGAATTTTAATAAAATCAGAGAATTGTAGCAGATAGTTTTAGGAATGCTTTATATATGTAAATGTTACTATATGAAAATGGTGAAACAAACAGTGCAGAATTCACATGTTTTCATTGACATTTTCCAGGAGCTACAGGAGTCAACTGCATGATTTATTTACTAAGTAAATAACATCTGAATTTTCATTTATGTGTATTTTGTATCAATAGGGAAGAAACTAGAAGTATAAGTTCATATTGAAAAAAGGGGCCTCTTGCCTAAAATAGTTTGGAAATCTAATCTAGATCTAAAAATTATCATTTAAATAATTTTTAGTATCAGATTTTATTTAAACACTTTTATAAACACTTTTACAAGATATTTTACTACAATTTTCATAGTAATATGTATTATGAATAAGTGACGTTATGAATTTTTATTGTTTGGCTGGTTAATGCAACCTTGCAATAAGTCAATCTATTCCTATAATAAAAATGAAAGTTTTGTATCTGTATATTGAATGTAATTTCAAAAAAGTAGAATATGGATTTGATAATAAGTAATTATATTATCATCATTTTTTAAATTTAGACTGTGAAATGGAAAATGTTATATTGAAATATATTTTTTCTTAAAATGTGAAAATACCAGGTTTAGGTATAGTATTTTTATTTGAAATAAAGGATCTTTTTCTAGGCTTACAATAAAATTTTTCAGGCACTACACATATATGTAGAAAAAAGAGGAAAGTACTTTGAACCCATGAGTTCTGTGATAATCCATAATGATTATACAATGATTTAAGCAAATCGATAAAAGACTCATATTGTCCTTAATTAGTTTATAAAATATCTTCTTATTTTTCTTTTTAATAAATTATATGTAAGAAAAACAATATGTATTATCATTTAGCAGCAGCAGAAGCTGTAGCATATGAATAACTTTAAAAGGGTTACTTATAAAATACTTTTATTTGTAGAGCAAATTCTAGTGTGTGGTGTCAATTTCAAAATTCTGCATTCACGTTTTTGATAAAATTACGTGGTAAATAGATAAGCTCATGAACTTTGTTTTTTTTTATAAATCATTGGTACCTGGACTGTATAATTCTGCCAGTTCCTGAGCGCCTCGGTGCCGTGGTCCCCAGCGAAGCTGCTTCCCGACTTCACTCGGCAACTGAGTGTTAGCATTGGGATCATCCTCTGACATGGAATGCTCGAGTATTTCGCGTTCAGTTTTCACAGGAGCCAACAATGTTGTAGCCATGCTACTAGCGTATTCAAATCGCTCGCAACCTAAACCGCTCAGACCGTCCCTCTTCGCACAAGGCGGAATTGGCAGCGGTAAAGTCATTTTGTTTAACTTCCTAATTAGCGACGTCCGATGCGAACTATCTTTATTATATTTTACATTGAAGTGAGTGTAAACCAGATAATAATTTTAGCTTATCTGTTTATAATACATAGTTGATAATAAATTCGTTAATTACTTCAAACTACTCGGCATCAAGTAAATAGTAAGCATGACAACTAATAACACGATAATTTTATAAATTCAATCCCATGATTGGCATGCATGACTAATGTCAATATCGATACAATGACACTGACATACAGTGAAGTTAGCCTTAAACAGAATAATAAATACTCGCAAATAATGGTAGGGCTTCACTCAGCATCATGCAGACAGCTAAATTGATATACTTAACAACAATGCTAGTTGACAGTTTTTTTTACATAAGGCCCATTTAAATAAGAAAGTTGGCCTAGAATTAACTAAGATAGCTAAGGATACAGGAAAATGGAAATATTTGCCGAGCATCAAGATTTTTAATAGTAATATTGTTAACTGAAGACTTTTCACAGCATATAGTAATTTAGGTTAATTTAAAACTTTGTGCAGTAATAAAGCCTTATCTTATTAATTTATTACTTATTTATTATATTTTTTAGATTGAGAACGTACAAAATTTTAATTTTAAGGACTGATTAAATTACAACCGTGTCATTTTTTTGGTACGACGACAAAGTCTATATAGTATCTATGTCGTAATGTAGGATTCGCGGAGTTTGTTATAAAAACATTTCTTTTATCAAATATAGCAATTTAATGTCATTATTTTTTCTTGAAAGATTGCAATATACGTATTAATAATTTGTCTACTGTGTCGAGCATAGGTAAATTTGTGATATCTGCCTTTACAAATCCAAAGCTCAAGATTGACAGATTGATTTTATTAACAGAAACAGATTCTATTACGGCACGGCAATTACAGTCAGTTAGCAATAACTGACATCCCAACAAAGGCAAAGAACGTTATGGTTTTAAACGCAATGGGAATAAATTACAAAAAAAAATGACGACATTCAACTTTTGTCTTTTTTTAATTAATATGCATTATATTTACATTGCAGAGCAGCGATCGCCTACAGGTTGAAACTCGGCCGCAGGTCCACCACTGATTTTTCTAAAATGATATACGTATTAATACTGAATTATCACTGCCTTACGGTGAAGGAAAACATCGTGAGGAAACCTGCACACCTGGGAGTAATCTTAAAACAAGCGTTCTCAAAGGTGTGTGAAGTCTACCAATTCGCACTTGGCCAGCACGGTGGACTATGTTAAGAGTCTCTCATTCTGAGAAAAGGTCCGTGCCCAGCAGTGGGACAATAATGGTTTGACGACATATTTACATTGTCAAGGGCTTTAAAACTAAACATTGTAGTGTTTTATTTTGTTCTGAGTCAAGTAGCCTATTTTATGCGTTAAAACAAACTGCCTTTCTTTAGTAAGGACACTACCAGCTACATAGATCGCGCAACGGCAATTTTACCAATTTGAAAACAAGACCGCATGCCATTCACGGTCTTAGGCCTCCTTAATATCGCGAAAAACGCCAACAGTGCATCGCCCGTAAATTGTCTCCTCTGCCAAGTGATGCACCATCGACGTCAGAAGCAATGTAGTCAAATGGTTTGCGTTAAAGGTTCCGGTTTAGAGGTCCCTTGCATTAAGTGACTTGGACAGTGGCTTTAATACTGCCCTTCAAATACAGCTTTGTAGAACTGCTGTCCTGGAAGACTTTGGCTTTGAAAGGTTTATGACCATCCTCACCTTCTAGATAATCGTAAAGTGGCAGCGGATACCATTAAAGAGCGCTAGTCATTGAGACCATGGCTCCCCCGGGCAGTTAGGTGTCCGTCGGAGCCTGGCACCGTTCGTTCTAAGCGTACGAAGGTATTTCGTCCCTCTGAACGCGTAATTAACTCCAATTACTAGGGTAGCGGTGGAGGACGCCCGTTGAAGTCCACAACCCACGCCTCCGCTAACTCACTGCAAAAGTTACCTCTCTAAAAAAGATAAGGAGAGAAGGGAATTTGAGAAGTCATTAAAACAAAACCAAACCAACCAAACAAACCAACATTTACTTGTAATAATTATAATAAAACTTATTATGCAATGACATCATATTTATATTAGAGTAAAAATTCTAGTTCATTCAATGATTCACTAATTCATTCATAACAGTTCATTTCATTTAATTTCCACGATCGAAAGTGCTGCGCTACCGGCATTGTCTGTTTTTTGGATATACTTCACCGTGGATGCAGCTTTCGAGATTTTATAGAGATCTTAAATATAGCTCTCCAGGTTCGAATGCATATATTATATTTATTTATGCCCCATGCGACATTTAATGGTAATATTGTAGTTAAGTAATATCTATTATAATAATATTTGCCATATAAATACATGTACTATAAAATATGTTTTGAAAAATGTAATTGCGCACATGCCTAGCTGCTGCGATGAATGCCAAGATTACTCGTCCGTACTCCATTGTGAGCTAAAACGGCCCGCCTGTGATATAAATAGGAAGCGCAGATCCACATCAGTGTGACTGTTTAGTTGTACGCCCATGCTTGTGGAATTTTGATTTTACTTTATTCAATTTGTAGTGTACAAGACATAATACAGTCTAAATATTTGGAATTTGCAAGAGCCGCGAAGTGATTAAAAGCATTATTAAAATAATATTAAGTTAGGTAGGTATTAATAGAAAAAGTACCTATCTTATCAGCTTATTTGTATGTTTAGTTATAGGTAACTGATGTATAAAATGATATGATGTTTAAAATAATTATATATTGGAGCACGACTCGATTGATATATCAATGGTAAAATGAAAAGATGTACCTATAATATTATGCGAAGTTCAATCGTATTTATATGGGTGATCTAAATTGAAGCGATTTATATTTACTCACACTAATAAGTGTAAGAACTAAGATACAAAAAATATCTGTACTTGGTACCTAGGCATTACTCAAGTTGAAATAATTATAAATCAAATATTGCTTCGATGTAAACTACGGACGTATACGAATTTTTTAACGTGAAGTACTTAACATTACTAGAAATCCTTAAACTTAGACAATATGTAACATACAAATTAGACATTGTTAATATAAAAAAATATACAAGAATTTCCACTTGAGTGCAAATGTTGTTAAAGTACATAGTGAATTTATTTTAAAATTGCCAGCTATCAGAATGATTAATTTATATTATTAAACGGTAATTGTATTTATTTTTGTTGTAGAAACCATGTCATCAAGATACAAGCAACCTAAAGCACTACAAAGTTTAGCTTTAATAAGTCTTGGAGATTGGATAGCAAAACAAGCGGAGCAACAGATGTTACCAATTGCTTTATTGGCGCAGCAGAATCCAAATAAAGCACAATTTACTTTATCTCGCAGTGTGAATAACATTCGTGATCACCTGGATTACAACGTCCCATGGATGCTTCATGATCAGCTAGCTCTTGAAGCTATTCGTGCATTATCAGATCTCTGTGAAAAAACAAAGCGCTCATTAGGGTTTCGCGGGTCAATGGGAAAATTTGTAAGCCAAATGAACGTTGTTGTCAAAATGACTGAAGTTCTATTTACGAAGAACTATAAAGTCATATCTATTGATGCTATCCCGAAGATGATGCGCTCGGTTTTTTATTCGAAACTCCAAATGCTTACTGGACTTGTTTATTTAAATTTGGGCTCTCTTTCGGGAGGCTGGAAAACTTCAGATATGGAAAATGCTATTATTCAATCTTTGAAAGAATTGCACAGTCTGAAGTACTTGTTTATTAACTATGATTGTACTGATAGAATTTTAAAATGCATTGTAGAAAATTGTAAAAATATAAGAAAATTAGACGTATCATGCTCCAAATGTGTAACAAATGATAGTATAGACATTATAGTAAAAATGAAATATTTAAAAAGTATACAGCTTTACCATACTTTTGTAACTTGGGAAGGTTTCGTAAAGTTGCTACTTAATTGTAAAACATTGGAAGATATTGGTAGATGTGATGAAATTGGTAAAGTTCTTGAATATATACATTTCACAGATCCAAAAGTTGGTCCCTTTCAATTGAAAATTTTTGTGAGTCGTTATGCCACAAATAATCATTTGAATCTAGCAATTGAAATGTGTCCTTTTATTAGAAATATGACTGTTTTTCACAATACTTTACAAAGCGATCTAATGGCATTAATAGGTTTACAAGATTTGCGTGAATTAAAATTATTATCGTGTGATTTTTACGCTGATCAAATAAAACAAGTACTTCAAGTTAAAGGATGTAATCTGGTATATTTACATTTGGAACACGTAGACCAAATTGACCTTAATGCTTTAATGTACATTAGTCAAATGTGTCCACTGCTTGAAACCTTAACACTCTACAATTGTACACTTATACAGCATACATCATTGTACACAAAAAAGCTAGAAATACTGCCCTTTAGAAATTTGAAGAAAATTACCTGTGTCTCGACATTTACTGACGAACAATTATTATTTCTTCTAACTAACTGTCTAAATATAGAATTTATTCACTTCGGTACTGCAGTACAACTTACTGATGAATTTATTTTCAAACTCTTGGATAAGAATCCATTCATTTACTTAAAGGAACTGCGTATAATGCAGTCCGATTTCTTGACTATGTTATCAGTAGAAAGGATCATTCAAAGTTGTATGAGTTTACAAGTCTTAGTAGAGCTAGAAAGTTGGGCGATGTTAACAGAAAGCGACAGGGAATATATCAGAAATTACATAAAAATCAATAATTTTGATGTTAATACTGAGCCCATTAGGAGATACGATGTGTAAATTTATTTTTATGTATTAACAATAACCTTATTGAAATATAGATATGGCTCTTGGTGGTTTTTTATTTTAAATTTGGTAGTGCGATTCGGCGTCCCTTGTCTCCGTGAAAAAAAACAATACTTAATTGTGTGCGTAATGTATTTATAAATTTGGTATATGACGAGTTGTTTTCCCGACAGAGTGTGAAAACGATATGACTGCGGGACAAGACTTTAACCCCACAAACTTGGATTTACTTTAATATAATCTTAGTTAATATAATCTTGAATCAAAGTGACATTTTTTGTTACTTTGATTTTCCTAACCACATTGCAATATTTCAATGGAATATAACGCTGAATCCCAAACTCTTCAAAAGACAATCATTTAGAATTCAACGTAAGCTAAATATAATATTAATTTATTAATCATTGTCATTTATTGACTTTGTTATAACGCTTATATTTTTAGTCGAAGAGGTTTTTATATAAACACAATTACACAACATTACATGGGTTTTATAATATTATGGATGTTTTTCCGATGCACATTTCCATGATTCGCTTTGAAAAAAACACGCCGAATACAGACTACTATTCGTGGCTAGTACTAAACACACCCGAGTAAGTTTTAGAAATAATTGGGTTCAAGCTTTTCATTGGTGCTTAATGAATGTATGAACCTTTAATTATTTCATTAACTAAATTACCAATTACATGGCTCATAATATCATAAACCTACATATTTTATAGTACACGTCCTGCTTACTCGATTCAAAATCCATGGAGGATGGACAATCGCGTATTAATAATGAAATCATCAGAAACTGACAACAAATACCCTATTATACTTGTATTATCGTTGGAGAGTGTAATTGTGCACATAATTAAGTTAATGTGATTCAGCCTATTATTATTTATTTTACGTGTATGTCGATCTACTTTATTTATAAATACCTCGAAATTCGCCTGGCAATACTAAATATTTTTGTCATTGATAATTGTCAAAATGTCAGAACGGTGAATGTCAAATTGTCAAGGAGCGGTGAAGTAATATAACACAACAGAACGAAATAATTATTATTTATTTCATTGTATTAGTTATGTATGATTGTATTAGTGTTGTATGATCAACGAATTAAATCTAAAATGAGCAATAAAAATCCTATTAATTATGATAAATCTTTGGAATATTGGGCAGATATCCCAGCAACTGTTGACGGAGTACTAGGAGGTTTTGGGTTTATATCGAATGCAGATATAGAGGGTTCAAGAGTGTTTCTGAATTCTATATTTTCTTTGAAGAATCCTCCATGTAATAACACAGCACTGGATTGTGGCGCCGGTATAGGCAGAATAACGAAACACTTGCTAATTAGCTACTTCAAAAAAGTGGATGTTATAGAACCAGATGAGAAATTCATTAATTCCCTTCTAGATTACGTGGGTGACGATAAAATAAAACTAGGGTCCTTGTATAAAGTCAGTTTGCAAGATTTTAAGCCAGAAAAAAAATATGACGTTATATGGAATCAATGGGTTTTGGGATATTTGACTGATGAAGATTTAGAATCATACCTAATATGTTGCAGGTAATATATATTTATGAATGACTTTATAATACCTAAATACGATAATGCAGACACACATGCATGAATATTTTGACTACATATTCATGCATGTGTGTCCTGTCCATATAATTGTAATTATACAATTTATTTAAAAAGGTATTTTCCTTTAACACAATTTGTTTTTAGTTTTATACACACTATGAATTAGTGCTATTATAACCTATGTTAATTTCTGCATAAAACTAATCCAGTTAATTTTTTTATTGTATTCTAGCTTATCATTACAAATTTCATATTGATTTTGTTTTCAGGAATGCTTTATCTACAAATGGAGTTATAGTTGTAAAAGAAAATGTTACATCAACTGGAAAAATTGAAAGTGATGAAACAGACTCATCAGTCACTAGACCTTTAAAACAGTACTTGCAAATTTTTAAAAGGGCAAAGTTAAAAAGAATTAAGCAATGTAAGCAAACCAATTTTCCCAATGGAATATATCCAGTATATATGATCGCTCTTATCCCTGACGCTCACTGTGTGGATGAACTGATGAATGTAGATATAACTGAACCAGTAAAATTACAGACTGAAACATTAGACTCATAGTGTTAATAGCAGGCTACAATTGTGTTTTTTACCTCAATTAAACAGACTGGACTTAGTTAGTCTTTGAAAAAATTATATATGTAAAGGAAAATATATTTTGTTTTCTTTAATCCCATTAGGCCCGATTTTGAGCACTGTACTGATTCTAAGTAGAACAATTGAAGCTCATGTTGGCTGGAGATGACTTTATTGTCATAAGAATGGTAAAAGTAAAACACATTTATATTATTTATTTTATTTTATTTTCATAACAACAAAAATAACCATGAAAAGGAAGTTCGCAGATATAACATTATCTAATAATTAAGGAAAGTTCTCTCTCGGTTAGTCATTGCAATAATTGTTATTTTTATGCTATTCTAACCAGGAAAAATTGTATGTAAGTACATAATTAGTAAGTGGAAGAATTTAGAAATAAAAGAAAGTTTTTAGATTGAAACTAATGAAAATAATGTTAATGACATGACAATTACACTTGGAATATTTTCATTTAATTATGTATGTGAGATCTACAGAGTACGATAATTTGGCATACCATACAACTAGTTGAAGGATTCAACTGCAACTAAACTGTATAGTTTAACACCACAAAAGTATATAATTAAAAGAATTGGAATGATTACATTTTATTATACAAAAAAAATACATATATGTGACAAACTTGTCAACCACTCTTTTCCAAAATAATTATTCAGTGCGAATAATAAGTAAGGTTAATTAGGATATGTTCGGAGGAATTTTCGATAATGGAATTGAAGGGTTTTTCGACCAGATTGACGTAAGTGGCAAAAAAAAACAAATTCTATCTAATGGGGCGTAGCACAAGTCTAGACAACGGTGCGGTTGTCGGGTAGTTAGAATTTGAGTCATTATGCATTGAATTAAATTAAATTTGTGTCTAGAATAATATTGCTACTCACAAAATAGCCAAAGGTGCTAAATTCAGTTTATTTTATTTTTACTAGCTATAAAAAAGTGCTTTAAAAATATATTGAAAAGATGGATTTTTTTGAAAACAGAACTAAATGGTACCTCAAGATATGGACTATATTATTAATATTTTGAATTAAATTCTGTATTTTAGTGGTGATTTGATGCGATTACAAACATAGAAAAACAAAAAATGTAAAAAAAATATTATTATGCGATGCCCCAGCGCCCATATTGCCTCAATTAACCTCAGTTTGTGCTCTAATTAAACCACAACATACTCAAACTATATTAAAAGTATTCCATTATCACCATTATCTCAATAACATGCTTTGAAAAATTTGAACAAGTATCGCCTATAAAGGCATCAACCAATTTTCTAAAAGATCCAACATGGGATAGCCAAATATTCATATTCAATATTTTCCGGTAAGGACATGATCAAAACTTGAGAAGTTTAATAAAATTGAACCGAGATATTACTATTATTTTTCAAGAAGCTGTTCCAGTAATTGTACCCGTTAAAGAGTTTCTCCTTAAAACTAACCGAGATGTTTATGCAAGCTATATTTATGTCAATTTTCATTGCGAACTCTACGATTATTTAAACCACACACATAATTTATCCGCACACTTAATAAATACTTATATTACTAGACACACATCTTAAATTACCTAATCATAGAAGAAGGTTATCTACAGTGGCTGAGCAATACAAAGATTCAATACTGAACTAAGTGATAAGATGTCGAAATGTAGGTAACTTTAAAACTAGATTACCAACATTTTTAACACCTAAATATTTGGTAATGGTTTACAAGTGGCGCATCGGATCTTCTTATATGTAAATGGGTACATTATAAATTATTGCCGTTAAGACATATTTTGTAATTTCAAAAATGTTTCTTTTTTCTGCAACACCTAAAATGTTAATAGTTTTAATTGATACATTTTCAAATAAACAAAGATGTAATATAAATTCTGCCTCACGATGTCATAATATTTTATACACCACGTATAAACATCGAGAATTTTATTAGCAATAGATACAGTAGATTATTCCTATATCAACACTAATTTTTCGGACACGCATTTTCATATTGAGGTATATTGTAGCGCCCTCCGTATCCAAAATTATTTATTACATGGAAACTATGCCACACTTTTAAGGGATTTACAAGACTGTCGATATAAGTTTATTATTTACACCTTAAATATCTTTATCTTTATAAATATGTAATAATTAATATGAATTCCCAATCTTTGGCACTCGTTGAAAGTAAATATTAAGTAACATGTCAAATACCTTTAATATAAAATAACGTAAAATAATTGAATAAATAAATCATGAACAGATATGTCCTGAATTCGAAAATTTGTGGCATTTATAACGCTATGAATCCAAAGTATTCAATTTATCTCTCTATTGTGACGTTTAAATCTTAGGCAGCCATACGTTATAAAGTATAATATCGAACAATACCTTCCACAGGGACGGTGGTCATACATAAAGCGGATAAACGTGTAATTTATCTACATTTTCGTTTTTACTGTATCGCATGCAGCTTTAGCGTCAATAGAAGCGGTTGTAAGTCTAATACATTTTCATTTGTCTGGCAATCTGTAGTGTAAGAATGCCAATAAACTTAGTATTTCCAAGGAGATTTTTTAATCGCTAACAATGTTTCTAAAGGGCTAAAGGATAGTCCATGTTAAATTCCTTTAAAATACCTAAAGTCTTTAAAGTAAACTACATAGATGTGTTTATAGTAAAGCTATTCTTAACTTTCGTACTATAATGTGTATACCCGTGACATAGATTACAACGTCAGGTTATTTTGACCCAAATCATATTTTATGTGCATTGATGTATTCTTTTTTTTTTCATTTTGAACCCTGCGCGTCTACGGGAAGACTGAACAGGTACACAAGGCCCCATGCACTTGGTTGGAAGTGAATTTAGACGTGTTCTTTCTGCGTTTTAATCATTTTGACCCGTAACGTTGTAGTCTGAGGGTTAGATAGGTAAAAGATTTGACTGCTTGATTTTCTTATCCTATGTTTTATTATTATTTAAGCATTTTAGAGGATACTATTTATATAAAAATATGGCTGTAAGTAGTATTGAGAAAATTTAAAATAAAAAGTATACGCTAAGCTACTAATAAAGGAAAATAAATACCTTTTTTTATAATTCATCACAGATTAGTGAATCCCTTCCCTGCAATGAATAAAATTTGAAGACAAATCATAATCAAAATATTTTTGTTCCTCAAAATACTAACGGCCATATTTTTATAGAACCTACGTTATATCCGTTTTTCTGTAATAGCAAATAACTTCAAAAATGTATTTCGTTTAAACCTAGTAACGGGCGTACAAATCATGCAGTCGGGTCTTAAATAAACAAAATAATTTTACATCTACATTAACTGTTATATCACAACTGATTCGCACGAACTATAGTTATAAATTTCTTATAGATCTTCTAATTCCTTAGAATCGGCTCACCAAGCGAATAATTAAAATTAATACAAATATGTATAATATAGTACAAATCATTAATTTAAGAATAACAACATTTACTAATCGAACACGTTGTTCTTATTAAAACGATACCAATTTTCCTATCCGTAAATATTTTACTGTCTTTTTATACAAATAAAAAAACATTACGACGAATCCTATACATGTGAAATTTGGGTGGCTGTAAAAACAAAAAATCATAGAAAATGCCTGCTGCTCCAAATTGCAAGCAATGTAATCCAAATTGAGACAATATCAGGTACGAAATGATAAAGACTCAAATAGGCGAAACGGAGATTTAATTTTCATTACCAGCACAAGCGAATTGCGCCTTGCCGTTATAAAAAAGTTTTACAAACAAAACACATTTTATAGGACTCCTCCACGACACTCAAACTCCACTCGAAAGGACGAATAACAAACAAATATCAAACATCAGGAAACTTTTCGAGAATTCCAAACCGAACTCCTCCAAAATCTATACCATACCATCATAGGAATTGTAGAAGTTTAGAAAATGACATGTAAGCGTTTGGCAACAAACCAACAACAAAGTTTTGGTAACAAAGGACACACAATAACTAAATGAGGTAATGGCGGATGGCATTTCGCGAAAAAGTGGTGATCTAATATAAATAGTCTTTACTTTGTCCCATTCAACATATATAGAATATATACCTCAAACAGACAATGAAAGCATGGGATGGAAACAACTCTTAGCGAAGTAAAAGTCATTAAACTCGGTTATGTTTACGCCACCATCCTTATAGTTACAAAAATAATATATTGGAACTTAAATACAATAGAAAGAGAATGTACCTCTTAATAAAACAGTCCACAACCCAAATAATCCATGTTGCTAGCAGCGGTAAAGCCAGTGAACAGAACGCGGTTCATTCTCCCAATGATAATAACCGGCAGTCTGACTGACACCTTATGAAATTCCTCGAAACATGGATAAGATTGATTGACCGACCATTGATTAAGCAGTCACCCGTCTAACTTTCGATTGTGTTTAATGTTGCTTAACTTTGCAAATCACTTATATAGCAGGAGGGCAATAGTCACTTCAAGAGAAATGATAATATGCTAAAAATACGTGCCTGACCCCATCAATAATTTGTTTGGTTATTTTTTATCTTTCAGTGGTGGCGATTTATACTAATAAACTAAGTAAAGCAAGTATTACATCAACGGCCAGTAAGGAAATATATAATAATGTGTTTATTAATATTTTAAGCGTGTTATTAAATAGACTTTTAATTACATTTGTCCTAAGCCTGTGTCTAGAAAATATCAAGATCTATGTGTAAATCCAAATATATATCAATCTATAACTATTACAAAATATAAAACGACAGACCATTTACATTGAAAATTTTGGAACATTTATATATGTGATTTTAAACTAATATTATCGCGGAATTGATACATTTTAATATGTTACGGGTACTCACGAGTACCCAGTTAATGAACTTAATGATGTTTATATAAATTTATACAACAATATTAATTATAACAAAAGTCAAAACAATAAGTCAAAAGGTCTATACCAAACACGTGTAATTCTTCTCGGGGAATGGTCACGATCAGCCTTATCGCACGCTCGTACGAGTCTTAACAACGCAAATCATTAACCTTAAGAAGTGGCCTTGAAAGATGTTCTATCTTTGCTGTAGTTAGACGTTGAGGCCGCCTTCTGATGGATCAATATTTTTGTAAGCTGTCTTGTAGCCTTCTTATTTATCTAGTCACTTCATTTTTTTTTCGCCAAACAACATCCAATCTACTCAATTTATCTACTAATACGTCACAGTCAAATATTTAGGTTAACTAATAGGTTCTTCCACCTGAAATAATAATACACTTTATTTTAATATACTTCATGGACAGTACAATATAAGAAGTATTATTATATTTAATATATAATAATAATAGTCAAATAATCTAAATAATAATAGATGGAGGAATTATAAGCATTGAAATGAATTAAAGGAATTTTTATATTTCTCTAGTTGCAAAGTGCTCAATGTACGGCATAAAATTAGGAACTGGGAATGTTACTCGATGGTGGAGGTAGAAACACTCGGTGCTTAAACTAGACGGTGAGTATTTACTCGTAAATTGATCGAGGTTACATCTTACCTATATAATAATTACTCTTCCTTTTTTGGACTGTCTGTACACGTTTCCTTGTTTGGCTGTAAAATACAATATATTTAATTGCATAAATTGAAAAAAAGCTATGAAAATTTGACCACACGAAAATATAAATTAAGGAAAGGGAGTTCAAAATTATAATAATTTAAGTTGTCATGCGTAAGTAAATACATAATATGTTATAAAACAATATATGTACATACGTTATTATGATAAGAAAACGCCTAAACTTTACATCATCATCGTCAGCTCATAATAGTCCAATGCTGCGCATAAACTTTAAAGATAAAGTAAATGAATAAAATTAAGGTTGGTGGAATTTATGAGTAACTACTCTTTTTATGATAGGACATACAAAAACGAGTATATAAACAACCAGATCAGGATTTAAATTTATCATTTAGATGGTTGTCTAGCTAAAGATCGAACCCGAAGCCCTGCATATCAAAGCATATTGCTTTATTTTTCCTAAGAATATATCTAGGATCAACGCAACTGATAGTGCAGTCACCAAAATTATGTAACGTGGTTTATATGTTTCCTAGATGCCACTGTCAAATGTCACGAAAGTATTTTGCATATTAAACCCTTTAAACCAGAAAACAGCAGAGACAAACACTGCTGGCGGTACCTGCATTTAGTTCATTCAAACAAGTTATTACGTAAAACTTTATTTCATAAGCGTATTATATGTTATATATTTACCTCAAAGTATTGATGATATAATAAGACTCCATAAACACAGCCCACTGATACTAACATCTGAATGACTAGCCACACAATAACATTACACACTTGAGCTTGTCCAAAAAGCTCTTTGCCATTTTTAATACATAGCATCGACTCTGTGACCATTATCGCACCATAAACCCAACACTGCGTCCCCACTCTCTTACATTTCGGATCAGTAACGTATGTGTAATATTGCCTGAAAAATATAACAAAATAAGATATTTTTATATAATATATTACATATGTAGTGATACAAATAAACTCGTTTTCTTAAGACGTGAAAGGTTTATGCCCGCATGTCTTTGGTCAAAATGGGTGCAATTTTTTTTTTATCAAATTGAAGTAGCATACGAGCATGCAGTCCACCTAATTACTAGGTACTAAGTAAGTCATTACTGCCGCCCGTGGACATCTGTAAGCAACTTCATGTAGAACAGGGGTTCTATCTGAAATCGATCACAGTTGCGTTGCTGCTCCCGAGGATTAAGATGGTAGCCTCATATATAAGAGAGCGGCGGCAACCACACTCTTCCAACGAAACGCAAAAAATGTTTAGGTGTGGCGGTGGTACCAGCTAGGTAAAACTACACTTGTTCTACCACCTGTTATCCTGTATTCTAGCAAAACACGCGAAATGCTGAGACCTCAGTAAATTCACGCCTGCGGATGATACTCTCGTGCGGGTGATACTCTCATGCTGTCATAAACCCACATGCCAAGAAATTATGCTCTTTTACGGAGTGATCTACTATTTGTGAACACAAAATATACGCAAGTGAATATTTATTACTATGGTATTATCAAAAGGAAGCTCAGTTGGGACATTTTTATTTATTCAGTATTTAGTAATTTACTACAGTATCTAATCAAAACGTCTAAATGAAAACAAAGTTTGTGGTATTTACACAATGGACACAGCAATGAATAGATCAGTTTGTTATTTTCTATCAATACATTGAAAATAATGAAATTATCTGTCCATAATTTAATTTCCTATGCACGGAAATGATATCAAAAGATCAAAGACAATTTCTTTTATATGATTGCTAACACTGGAACATGAGAAATATAGGTAATGCAATAAAAAATCAAGTATTGTGCAGGAATGCGAAATAATCGTATGAGACACCTCATTAGGCAATACAAGTACTACCTGTGTACACAACTTAGGTCACAACTCAAAATAAACCATAAATCCTGAGCAGCTATGGTGAATCCAGGATTTTCTTTTGTTGGTTGGGGCTTAAGATGACTGTTTAGAGGTGACTAAAGCATTTATTATGTATTATATTTAACCCCCTTTAAATCATTACTGCTAAATTAAACTTGTGAAGATAAAGGGGTAAGGCCACATTTTCAGAGGAAAAAATTATATTTTGTGTAATATTTATAATACCCACTTTAAAAATCATGGCACAATTACAACTCTGTTTTGAGAAAAAATCTGTCATTCAGAATGTATCTTATCTTAAAGACTAAGACATTATCTCTTTCTGATACAATCCTACCTTCAACAAAAAGTAAAAAACAGTAAGTGAAAACATATACTTGTAGACAAAATGTTAACACTATCCTGCTTCATTAATATTTCTGCTTTACGCTGTTAGTGTAAAAATATTAGAACTTTCAACTTAGAACTTGAAAATAACATTTTATGTTTGCAATATCAGTCATTAAACCCTCTTAATGCAGATATTATATAAAATATAGTAATATTTACCTTACAGATGGTGCCACTATAACTCCAATAAGACATAATCGAGCAATGACTAGAGGATGAGATGGTGGCATCTCAAATATATGTTTGAGAAAGAATGTGTTTAATTCAGATATTTGCCAAAAAACAACAAGCTGGCTGAGGGCAAAAAACCTCATATAGGTGATTGTGGGATCCAACCATCTAACAGGCGTCCAGTGAACTGGAGTAAATTGCAATATTGCTCTTTTTATTTTTCCTGTTGTTGAAGAAATGTCCCTGTAACAACATAAATATAATGGTACAATAACCAAAGCAGTGCAGTGCAGTAATTATACAAAGAAATTGTTTAATGTGACAACTATAATAAGAAAAATAACACCATAAAATGTCATTTAATTTATGATGCATGAAACATACTAGTAAAGAATTTAATTAAAAATAATTACATCTTACCTAATGCTCACCCATTTATACTCTCTCATTTCCAAAGCTTTACAAATTTTTAGGCCACACCATATACCTAAGCCATTACAGATCAAAACATCCAAAATTATTGAATCCCACCAACATTCCAGAAAATTTGGTAACAGATGAGCAAATGCAATTTCTGTTATCTCCCACATAATGGATATGGCCCATAGGAGTCCTGTGTGTCTGAAGAGTATAGCTTTAAACATCCACCCTAGAAAATGTCCCCAAGCAAACACATCCAAATGAGACCAGATTTTAGCTACACTTATATCTGAGCAATTTACGGCATACTCCTGTAAAGGATAAAATAAGTCAATATTATAGGTAATATGAGTTTAGATGACTGATGACATTTTTTTTAAGTAACATCAATTTATTGAATAATATAAACATACGCTATTCTGTATAGAAGCAAACATACATTGTAGTAAAGATATTTTTACTAACCTTATCCATGTCAATGTGAAAGTTCCTAAGATTAGGATCTATCCAGTACATTATTTCATAGACCGTTGAGTAACTTTGGAATAATAGGAACAACAGAGCCAGTAAATATAGCACTGACATGCCAAATACTATGCGCCAGACTGCAGGATGTGGTCTAGTGAACGGGCCATTGGGAAATGTAAGTACTGATATTATTAGAAAAAAAAATACTACACAACATATACCCGACCATATATTTTCTTGAATGCATGACTCGTCTCTGAAATCAGAACCACACAGAATCCTTTACAGCAATACCTAGACTTTACCTCTGTCATAAAAACTTATATAAGCATGAACTAACAAACACACAACATGTTCCATGAAATTAATTAATGGCATAATAAAAAATATAAAGTGTAAAACTACTAATAATCATTACATCCTTTTTTATGGCTTCCATTATTTTTTTCATTAGTAGAATTATAAAGGGTAAAGAAAAAAGGTCATAATTACATATTTGTCAACATTTATTAATTAAAATTACTGTACCTGACAAATGCTGTATATATAACTGACGCAATCGATACAGCCAGAAGTGTTATGGTATGTGGTTTGTAGAAAAATTCTAGGGATATGTCATCTACTGGGCGTTCATTGATTGAACTGAAGGCGTTTTGAAAATCACTTGAAGTTGTAGCAGCATTCGTCCCCTCCATTGTTTTTGAAATGACTTTGTATTTTGGATAGCAGCTTAAAATTACGACTTTTATGAGAGAGAATGTGTATATCACAAAAATTGATACATGCTTATAAGCTTATTCACGTCTGAGAATTTCGTAACGACATATTTGCATCGAAGGAGGCATTGGCATAACCTCAAAAATTGAGTTAATAATTTAGAATAAACCTACTTTAATGTCTGTGAGTCGAAGTCACAAATTCACATTCACACTAATTTAATACTGATAAAATTTTGGTATTATTCGATATAAGTGGCACTACGTTCGATAAGTTTTTTTTTTTCGAATTTTATTTGACGGTCACCAATGTCATCGTTTGACATTTTTACCAACTCTGTCACTGTCAGCTATCAGAAGATATACTTCACCTAATCTTTGAGTTAGGGACTTCCGTCTACGGACTCTACGCATTCAAATTAATTAAATCGGGTTAAGACGGCTTGGCGATTTCCGGTCTCGTGGCTTTCTTATTTTATCTTAAAATACTACTACTACCACAATAATATATGTAATGAGCGTAATTTAATTTAAATAAATAAATAAATCATTAAAAACTCTTGACTATAAATTTCAAAATAAATACTTCTATCTTTTGTGAAATAAAAACAATAAGAATAAAAATATTAATCTTTATAAATGTTATATGGTCTTGCAATACTAACCAATCAATTTCAGGTCAAGCATAATATCAATAAGCCACTGGCTTATTATTAGGTTCATTTTACATTATATATTGTTATAAGCATAACGTCGTTTAAGTTCTAGCACCGCGTAAGTCATTTATTGGCGTGTTAAAAGTTTGAAAATCATCGTAATTGTAATCGAAATACGCGTCGTTTTGTCCAAACAGAATCGAGGTACGACACAATAATACCTTTAAATTATGGAAAATTAAA
>MOOZ01000925.1:0-27909 GCA_002930495.1 Cecropterus lyciades | reverse complement strand
TTTGTCTCTCCAAAAAAAATTCCAAAAATGACTTACGCGGTGCTAGAACTTAAACGACAATAATCTAAATAATTATGAATTCTTTTGTCGATAATTGAGATATTAATTAACTTCAATCTTGCATCATCGACGAGCTTAGGATTTGAAGATTTTTGGATTCTACTTTACCTTGGAAGCATTTTGATTAAAGATAAGTTTACGTTAGCGGTAATTTTCGTAAAGATGACACAAAATTTGATATCATTTCGTTGGCAGCCGGTTTCTTTGATGATATCAACCAAATATAATATATCATATATACTCCGACGATCGTTTTAGGCAGAATTCGGATCTTAAGCGTCGGCAACAACGCAGACTGCCGGTGCAGGCTATATTTTCAATTTTGAATGATTTTTTTGTACAAGACTATACGAATAAACAAACACAAGATCAAATAAATTACATTCATATATTTCATAAATAAAAGGAAATTTAAAAATGCGTTATGAAAAAAAATGTCCAGTATGTAATGTTTTCATCTTTTATTTTAATCATTTGTCACGTTTAATATCTACAATACAATTTTATTTATCAATACAGCAATGCAAAAAAAGAATACATGTAATAAATTATTTTATCACATTCAGCATACGACTTAATTTAAAAACTTCATTATTTTATATGGAGAACTGAAATATAAAACTAAAATCAGATTCACATCATGAATTTCTACGACAGAATATGAATTTCAAAATATTTCATTATAATTGCATCATTATTATTAAAACTTACGTCTAAAGGTTAAAAATAATAGTCAAAAAGAGGTAAATGGAAAACAGACCTAGTGACCTTCGGATTATGCTATCGGTTTTGCAATTGCAAGAGATCCCAAATCAAATTGTCAATACTTCTAATTTTATCTATAACGATAAATACACAATTATTTCGCATGATAGGACTAACATATCCTTCAAGTATACATGTATAAAAAAGATGTCTCCTTTTAAATATTAATTATCAAATGTAGTCTGCCGGCGACTTGAAATATGAAATAAATATAATATTTAGAGTCAAATAAAACTATGACCTCATATTATGAAAGTGATTAATTGCAGGCCAATTAAATTAATGTGTAGTATAGTACCCAGTCTTCTGGTATAAAAATACATAAAGTAAAATAACAATTTATGCTTAAGCTACACTTACTCTCATGATTAACATTGGATACAGAAACTTTTTACACTTAAAATATTCCCATTAAACATTTACGCCTCTTCCTTCAGACCAAAGAACTGAAGAATGATCATCAATTAAGTGCGAGCGAGCAAACTCCTAAGATGTTCCTTTCATTTTAGCTATACCAAATCACAGAAAGGAAAATTATTTAATTCAAATTACTTTCGCTAAAAACTTTGTGTCCCAAGGTATACAATAAGAAGAATCTTATATTTATCCATAACGCCGGTTCTGCTGGTTTATAATGTCTAGGCCTGATGGAATACTCATTAACTTAAGTTATATAAAAGCCTCTATTTCATTTTATTTTTTTTGTATATTTTTATCATTCATGTTAAAAATGAATTTTTCAAAGGTTTAATTGTATAAAGTATAGTAAATACCTTATTATGATATACTAACTCACATCTTTTTAAATTTCGTTCGAATTGCAATCACTTCGGAACTAAAATATATTTAGTTATGAAATAGTTGTCATTGGCCCAATACTACTTGTATAATGGGCATTGCTGTGTGTAGGTCAGTTGAGGCAGTATTTTATTCCTCAATTATTTACAGATAACTCAATGACTCGTCGTTACATCAGTTGATTGTCTCCCTGAACTAGATCTTAACTCGCGTCTAGGGCCAGCTTGCATCTCTTCGGAAGATTTTCGACCTTTCTTTCTAATACCTCTACGTCCACTATCAGCTGATGATACTCCTTCTCCAATGCTATTGACGTCATCTGAAATAGAATCGTCCTTTGTCTCAATATCAGTGTTACTAGAACAGTCAACATTTTGTAAATTGTCTAGACCAGTTTGCACGTCATTATTGGGGCTAATGAGTCGCTGCTGTGATGATTTATCATCTCGATCCCTATCTGTGGTGGTCAATATCAGCGGTGACGCAGATTCATTGGGCCGATTTATTTCAAAATCACTGGCTTTCATACCAGTTTTAATAACTGTAGATGGAGCTATTAAATCTTCTAGATCCATCTCCCCGGTATTGGTTGATGGATCTGATTGTTTGTCCATATTTGACATCATATTTTCGGAATTTTCTTTAAGTTTTTTAGCAGTTGATTGAATTGCCAAATTTTCTGGTTCACTACTTATTTCATCAATTGTTCTTTTTAGTGATGAATCCTCATTTGTCATTCTTGATATATAATCAGATCCTTTACTCAGTTTTTCGTATTCCTTTTCTGCATCTTTTGCTTTCTTTCCTTCATTAGAACTAACAAGGCTTGCGCTTAAAGCTCCTGATGCCATTTGTTCTAGCAACATTTTGCTAATATCAATGTCTTTTTTGTCTCCTTTTAATAATTTTTCTTGAACTGCAGCAAATTCAGGGGGCATTTGAGGTCTTAATGGATCATAGGGATTTTTCTTTTTATCTGCCTTTGACAGATCGGTTGCAGTATTTTCAGTGCCTTCAATGTCTCGCGATCTTTTATCTGTTTTAATACTAGAATCATATCCTAAAGTTTGTTTCGAAAGCGATTCTAATAAATATGGATCAGGAGGTAATAAAATTTGAGGCAAGTGACTTTGTCGATCTGATACTTTTTGTTGTCTAGAAGAAGCAGAGTTAGTGACAACTGTTGAAGAGCGTGGTGTGGTTGTTTTAGTGTTACTACGTGAGCTATGACTATGTAAGGTAGTTGAGCTGGAACTTGCAGCCAAGTTGCTTGTCAAAAGTCCTAAAGCGTCATAAGCTGATGACATTCCAGAATGTACACCAAATGGAGATAGACCACTAAGTCCTAATTGTGGATACAACATATTAGGATTAGGGAACATAAAGGGAAATTGTGAATTAGCTTGAGATTTTGAACTGGATGTTGATCCAGCATCAGATGGTTTTCTTGTTTTTGATTTAGTATCTCCTGCTGAACTGGTGGCACTAAGACTATTCATGTCAAGTGACGAAAATCCAGGTAATCCTAAGCCAGCCAAATTGGCGAAGATGTTTCCACCACTCATATTACCGAGTAAATTAGGCATACTACTAAATGAATTGAGTAAAGGATTATTCTTTGGGTCAAAACTGCTTAAGCTTGACAAAAGTTTTGGATCAAAACCTGTTAAGTTGGATAGGGTTGCAGCCAAAGTTTTTGGATCAAAAGCACTCAAACTTGAGAGGCTAGCTAATAAAGCAGGATTCAACCCGGCTAAATTTTGATTCAAATGTGGATTTGATGATAAAACATTAGCTGACGGCGAGTCAAGAGTGGGAGGCCTCCCTTTTTTACGTTCAGGCATGTTGCTTGTTGACTGCATAGGAGAATGTCGTTGGCTACGCACATCTTGTGGCAATTTGACATGCTCTTTAATTCCTTCAGTCCACTTTGAGTCAATATCATACATTGGATTCTCCGCAATCCATTGTGCCAAATGTTTTAATTGAGGTGCTTTGTGTCCGATAATGCGTTTGCCAGTAACTCTGTGTACTACCGGCACATGTTCGTCTGGTGCAAGCCTAGGTGTCAAGCCTCGCCTACGAGAATCCATGGTAGTTTGCTCTGCAAGCCATTTATTTACTTTAGCTTCGTGAGAATATGATTTGATTGGCATAGATGATGCAGTGGTTTTTTGTGTCTTATTTTGTTCTAGAGATTGCTGTAAAAACGATGATAATTCCTTGCAAGAGGCATGTGGTGATGGAACATTTGTGACTGTCACTGAGAACGGTTTTTGTACTGGTGTCGTATTTGAAGAACTAGGAGCGACTGCCGGTGTCACAGTTACTTCGGGAAGAATAGATGAACGGCTACTACGAGGAGTTTCCTGGGGAGCGGAAGAACTTGGACTTCTTCCTTTAGCAGCCGACAAACCTAAAACTATCTCATCTAACTTCTTTCTTTTCTTTTCTTTTCCCACTATCTGTTCCGGCGCCGGCTGAAACAAAAATAAATTGTAATTATGAGTAAAAAATATATAAGACAAATAAAGAGATATCAAACAATGTTTAATAAGCTCATCATATTTTTGTTTAGAATGTCATAGGAGCAAAAGTTGTCTCATACCAATGCATTGAACACCTGAAAAATATAACTGGAGATTCCTGGATTGAGAGGACTTTGTAATTTTTAAGGTGCTAGCTGTAATTTAACCCTTAACTAACTGTGAAACATAGTGTTAGAAGTATGGAAAACCAATTTCAAGAAATTGATGTTTGTAGCATGATAAACCGTAACACAGTTTTACCCGTATTTCAACTCACCACATTCTTTCTCTTCATGAGTTTCGTGAGGGTGTCATCTAGTCTGCTCCTAGAGGGAGCGGGAGACGTGGCGTCGGGCGCATGCGGTGGGTGAGGCGCTGCGGGAGCATGCGGAGTGCGTCGACCCATTGAGAAGTCCTGCGCCTCGCTGAGATCGAGCGGCGCGGAGAGATCGACGGGTGCAAGACTCGCTGCTGGCGCGGGCGACGACGCGGGAGCGGGCGAAGGTGCCGGACGCTGGTGTGCGGGAGGCGGCGCAGGAGTAGAACGACGTGAGCCCGAGTCACTGGATGCATCGTCGCGCTCAGAACGATGCGGATCACGCGCACTGGTGTGCGCCGAGTGAGCAGCCTGCGGCGAGGACAACAGCGCGTGCAACTTGGCCCGCTCCGTCTCAACGTCGATCGCGATGTGACGTTTCTGAGTCTGTCTGCGCTCCTCTGACGCGTCACGCGTCTGCGGCCCGGCACTCTCGACCGCCTTCGAAGTGGAAGCGGCGGGCCACTCGCAATTCTGAACAGCGTGTGCAATGTGATGCAGTCTTGTTTCTAGCGCGCGTTCAGAAAACCAATGTTTCGGTGACAGAGATTCTTCTATTCGGCCCAGCTTCGCCAGGGTCTCAAGTTCGGAAAGAGCATCTGTATCTTCTTCGTTATCGCGATCACACACATTTGATGTACGTTTACTACGTCTTAACGACATTCGTGTTTCAGGTGCTTCCGTCGATTTTTCGTCTTCGTCGGAGGACACCTTTTGTGTCTCGCTTTTTGATGCATATTTTGCATACCATTTACTGGCGCATTCGGCGAAAGGCAATTTTGGATCGCAAAATAGCTTATTATAAGTGTCACCCAAACCATGCCTGAAATAATGAATCAGAGATTAAATATCGAAAGGAAACAAATATTGCTAACGAGATCAGACATTTTCTGGAAGATTGAGGATTTTGTACTACAATATTAAGTGCTTAGCTGAACTGTACACATTCCATCTAAGTCCTTGTGGTAGTGACCGACCGAAAGTTTCGGTTTCGGCCAGTTTCGGCCAAATAATTTAGTTTCGGCTTTAGTTTCGGTTTTAGTCAATAAACGGCCGAATCATTCGGCCATGCCGAAACACGAATTTTTGTGAATTATTTTGCGTCGTTCTAACTGAACGTTGTTTTTTTTAAGTTTACTTGTAAGAGAAGGTAATTGGTGTTATTTACTTTATTATTTTCTTTGTCTTTTTACTTAAAAACGTACTAGTGGTGCTTGCGTAATTGAGTACCTAACACACAGACACACACCACCTCATTTTTGTATATTACTATAGATAGGTAGATTATTTTCGATTTTTAGTTCAGTTAGTTAAAAAACGTGTTTTTAGCTATACACTATTATTTTTTAAACTTATTTTTGTAATTAATAATTAAGCTTCTGTAGTTCTGATTACCTCGCGCAATTCTTGGAACAAGATGCAAACGGGTCGCGCCTCTAACGAACGAGCCGCCAAGCCACAGATTTAGCCATAGTATTAAAAAAAGACTGAATACTTGCATTCACATTCGCTAATGTCGGTAGCAGATATTCGTATTAGCGAATGTAGTTAGCAGATATTCGCAATCGCGAATGTTAATAAAATAACATTCGTTAGGAACATCCCTAATATTTACGTAAGTTTCGGTTTCGGCCAAAACTGAGAGTCGGGCCGTAGGTTCGGTTTCGGCTAAAAAATCAAATTCGGTCGGTCACTACCTTGTGGGAATAGACAGAGGAGGGGACCAACCAAAGGAATAAAATGTATTACACTGATACTTCTGCAATCAAACTACAAAAAAAAAATAATCAAAATCAAATTTAGCATATAATTCAGCAGATCATATAATTATAAGAAATAGTGAAACAAATAAAAGATATCTTACTTGCATACTCCTAGTACCAATTGCTTGTCATGTCTCGCAGGCTGCCACCACGGCGGTGTGTCGAGAGAGCGCTCGCACAGTGCTAAGCGAGCGTCTAGTGCCGGATGTGGTGCTACTTCTTCGCGTAGCACTCGCAAAAGATCAATTCTGCAATAGTCATAAATAATTTACAATTACCTAAAACAATAGTGTGAATTTAAAAATAACTTGGTTTTTGTTTATTGAACTAATCAAACTATAAAAAAAAAGATATGTATTGGACATGCAAGTTATTATCATTATAGTTATCATCATCATCCCCTCGACTGCTTTACCTGGGCCCTCTTCGCTAGACGAAAAGAATTTTCCTTTAATGTTAAATGATCACATTGCAAGTATCTACGAATCGAAGATAGATGTTAAGAACTTAGGGTTTAGTCCACATTGGACAGGACTCTAATTTGGACTTCTTAGTCTAGTATGGATAGATTCTACTTAAGGCAGATTCTATAATGGACAGATGTATAATAAAATATAATAAAGATATTCTCCTATAACAAAATAAATTATATAATAAAATAAATATAATAAAAATACTATAACTTACTAGACTATGACGTCCAAATTGGAATCTGTCCAATGTCGACTAAACCCAACTTACCTCTCTAGAGTTGCAATAGCCCTCTCTTCGCCAATAGGTTCCGCTTTCAAGTCAGCACGAGTGGGAAGTTCAGCTTCGCCAACGGCAAGCCCGCACTGGCGTTTGCACATGGCCATGAACGCCTTAAGGTAGTCTGTAAGAGCGTCATCGCTTTTGGAGTCCAAACGAGCCAACGATCGAAACCGACTCCAGCGAAGACTTTTTGTAGCAGGGTCGAACTCGACACCGTACGACGCGACCGTACGTCGAAAGGCTTCTTCATCCGCTCGAGTCCAGCGCCACTGGGACACCTCATCTCTAGCCAACTGATCCATACGCTCTCGTCTTTCCATCTAGTCAAAATAAAATAAGCGTTACAAGTTTGTTCATACTACGACTTTGTGCCTGCAATTAGATCTTAGTGAGTGGCCAGAAAAAATGTATTTTTTTCTAAAATGGCCTAATAGTCATTTCAACAAATTGTATTTTTTATTGTTTCATCTATAACAAAACACCTTTCGATAGTGCACTAGGGTATTGACACTAGAAATTAATCTTCTATAGCTTATTTACTTAGTCAACTTATATGCTACTTTTCATTTCGATATTTTTATATATTTTTATGTTCCGTAGCGAAGCACGGCGAGGTACTTCAGCTAGTATATAGAAAAAACATAGCGATATAACATAGTATAAACATATGACACCTTAGCCCTTTGCTGCAGCTTCAACTCCTCGCGCTTATAGTTGCGCTGGTACGCGGTGATGAGGCGTCGCAGGCGCGTATTGAGGTCCTGCATGGAGGGCCACAGGTGCGTGGCGGGCGCGCGCTCATCGTCCGCGCGCGGCGACGCGGCCGGCGACGTGGCGCCCGCGCCGCTCGACACCTCGTCCGTGCAGTCCTCGTCGCCGACCACGCTGCCACGCACTTTGCGCTCCTCGCTCCTAATGGAATATTACATTATCAAGTACGTAGCACATGTTTCTTTGAGATAGCTCAAAAGGGTAAATGGAAAAGCAAACGATGATGTCAATTGTAGTATTAAAAAACACTTCATTCAAGTGTAATAAACAATGTATGTACACACGTACAAAATTAAGTTTTGGCTAAAATAATATTAATTTTTTAAGCATTCCTTCAAATTTTAACTGACCAAATAATTCACTTTAACATAAATGATTTTTGCAAGTATACACTAAGAGTGTAGAATGTTAGTTACAAATATTTTTTTCCATGTTAAATAGTGTGGTGTTTTCCATGTTATATACGTTTTTGGTGGATCATTTTAGTTACCACACTAAATTTACGTCTCTAAATTAAGTTGATTTATTTTAAAATTTGGCCAATATTTAATTAGGCTGTATACTTTTTAATACATTTAAAGCATTATACATACCCATTATAATATTTTAATGATTAGAAATCAAATACCGATGTTTAAATAATATATCTCCATAATAGAAACTCACTTGATGTCCGTGCATTCCGCATCATCTGGTGGACCAAGTTTATCTACATAGCATAATTGCGGATCAGATCGCATAGCCAGATAGTTTTCGTAGCCGTGAATATAAGTTCCTACTAGCAAAGACACGTCACATTCAGTGTCCCACCACAATCGAGGAGGTGCGCTGTCCACACCACGGGGTACTCGCATGCCTAAAGCACTAAAAAGTAAAACAAAATATTTATAGATTTTTTATTAAAACAAAATCCTTCAACTACGAAAATAGTAATTTACGTACCTGGCATGGGTGCCGTTTTCAATTTGTGTAGCATAATCCCCAATAACTTCATGCTTTATGTAATACATCATTCGAACCCGCAACAACACTCTGAGAATAAAAGTATGAGATTAAAATTGAGCTACCACAAAACCTGCACGTTTTTCATTTTCTTTATAGTTAGTTAAAGTATAAGTAGAAAGTTTAAAAGATTTATTGGTATAAAAGTTTTTCCATTCATAATTCCATTGTTGGGACATCCTTTTAAGTAAAAGGATACCTGTGCCAGGAGGTCCCGCCCTTCCATAGAAAACAATTAGTGTAATTATTTACACTTACTTGTTAGCATGTCTGAATAAGTGTTTCTTATAACTGCTTTCTAAATACAATTCACAGTCGTATTTTTCTATCGAACTCCAGTGATTGATATCCTCCCATTTTTGTGTATCACTAGGCTTAGGTAAATCCTTCAGTCTGTTCTTCTTCTTGGCATTCCTACCTCGAGGAACAGGATTGTGAAGTCCACTATGATTTCTAGATATTGTCACTTCACCATTCTCACAAGGTTCAATGAGATCCCAGATAAAATTACGAATCTTTTCGTCGCCTTTGTAATGTCGCAAACAATACAGGACCTTGAAATAATAATTTTACTATTAACACATTGAATATTGATTGTAGTGTCTTCGATTAATATAAATTGAAATTCAGAGATTGTACAAGTTAACTCAGTGAAAATCTACATTTCCTCGGTATTAGCATGGCAAGTCATCACATGGGATTGGCGTAACTCAATAATTTAAGTATAATTAAAGTAAAAACGTAAATGAACTTACAATAATTCGTGCACAATCTTCAATTACAGGTAGAGTCCAACCCTTTCTAAACTGATTTTTATCTATGATTTCTTCCCATCTGGCCCATCTAAAATAAAATCCATAGTTTCTTATTAATATAAAAGGTCATCTCAATGTTTTAATTTAATGCCATACTCATTTACATTACATTGATGTATAAGCATTCAAATTTTTTTTTATTCATAAAAGTACATTATTTTTATAAACTCACCCAAAAGTAAGTAGCCCTCTTTCAATTTTGAAGCATTCTGATCTAGTCCAAGAACCATATACCACTTCTTCATCAATAGGGACCCCTTCATGTCGAGGAACATAATCATCACTTGCATATCTTCTTCCTTTTCTGCCGAGCTTATCTTTCTTCCTTTTGCTTCTAAGACTTATCCCTAAACAAATAAATAATAATTATATTACCTGTAACTCAATATATATTCATACATATCAAAGACCTGAACAAAACAGAAATGTTGTTACCTTCTTCATCTTCATCAGAGTCAGGTGTTACTTCCATATCAGACATTTCCATAGGACCATCATCATGTCCATACCTCTTAATAATTGTTCTTTTCCTTGGCTCAGTAACTATCAAATCTTCATCTTCTTTCTTTTCAGTTGTATCAATTTCTGCTTTCTTAGCCCATTTATTCCAGAAATCAGGATCTCTTATGTCGATATCTGATCTCTGGTCTGCAGCAGCAAAGCTGGCTTTCGAAAATGTAGAACCCTTTTCCGATTCCATTTGAATAACTTGCGTTCTGCGAGCTAGAATCATCTCTATGTCTTCTTCACAAAATTGATCTCCAGCATTGTCTTCATCCATAACTGCACCATATGCTCCTTTTTTAAGCAAATCCTCAATTTCTTTCTTAGATAATTGCTTAAGTCCAGCTTCTTTTCCTTGAGTTGTATTCATACTTTGCAAAATAGCTTTATCCAGACCCAGCTTCAATGAAGCCTTATCAAACATTTCCCTCTCATAAGTGTTGCGACAAATCAGTCTGTATATTTTAACCATTTTCTGCTGCCCAATTCTATGACAACGAGCCTGCGCTTGTAAATCATTTTGTGGATTCCAATCGCTATCATAAATTATAACAGTATCAGCTGCAGTCAGATTGATTCCTAAACCACCAGCTTTTGTGCATAATAAAAACACAAATCGATCAGAGTCTGGTTTGGAAAATCGATCAATAGCCTCTTGTCTTAAATTACCTCTAATGCGTCCATCGATTCTTTCGTATGGGTATTTCCTGAACACTAGATAATCCTCCAGAATATCTAAGCATCTTACCATTTGACTAAAAATGAGAACACGATGACCACCAGCTTTTAATTTGGGTAGTAGTTTGTCAACTAAAACCATTTTACCAGATGATTGAATAAGTGCTTTATAATAAGCTTCTTTGTCTTCGCCATTGCTTTGTTTATAATCAAATTGTATCTGATCTTCAGCCCCATTGAGAAGATATGGGTGAATACAACACTTTCGAAGCTCCATCATAGTATTCATCAGATTTGGAATATTAGCAGCAGATGCAGTTCCCTTCTGCAAAAAACTAAAGTTCCTTTCAAGTATAGCTCGGTAATACTTTTTCTGGATATTGGTTAATTCAACTTCAATGATTGTCTCTTCCTTAGGAGCCAAAGTTTTTTCTACATCTTCTTTTAACCTTCTCAACATCATTGGTTTTAGCAATGCTTGTAGTTTATTTACTTCAGATTCACTTTTGAGTTGACCAAATTCTGTTAGAAAAGCATCACTACTGGAAAACTGAGCAGGTTCCAAGAAATTAAGTAGAGAAAAAAGTTCATTAACATTATTTTGTAGAGGTGTACCAGACAACAATACACGGTGTTCTAAATGAAGCTGTCTTAATCCTTCCAATAACTTACAGTTACGATTCTTCAGTCTATGGGCCTCATCTATGACGCAAATTCTCCAATTAAAAGACTTTAATTCCTGGAAGTCTGTTACTATTATTTCGAAAGTTGTTATCAGCACATTAAACTTAGTGATTTCTTTTATTGGTTCTCCTTTTCCATTTTTATAATAAAATTCATATTCTTGTATCATGCTTTTGCTTTGTTGAGATCCATGATAGACTACAACATTCATTTCAGTCCAACCTTCAAATTCTCTTTGCCAATTAGGTATAGTCGACAATGGTGCAATAATGAGAAACGGCCCTCTTATACCATACTCCCATACAGAATTTACGAATGTTAAACTCTGTATAGTTTTACCAAGTCCCATTTCATCAGCTAATATGCAGTTACGATTATTATGCCAAGAGAATAATAACCAATTTAAACCTTCTAATTGGTAGGGTCGTAATGTATTGCCTCCTTTATACAGAGGAGATTCTTTCAATTGAGCCCAGTTATCAGCTGAAGGCCTTTTTTTGAATTTCCATTTGTCCTTGGGTGGAATTTCACTAAACACTTTATATTGTTTAATTTTATCTACGTCAATATCTTCTTCTAATTCCCATGTGCTGTCTTCATATTGCAAACTCTTCCATTTAACTAAATAGTGTTTAACAGTAGTATTATTAGCTGGATCTTGATTTTCTGACATATCTAGAATTCTTTCAACTTCAACATAGTCTGGATTAAATGGTTCGTCGTCTAATAGCTCAAATATGTTCAACTGTTGAGCTTGTTTTTGCTTGAACCGTTTAATTTTTGAGTATATTCGTTTATCTCCTTTATACAACTCCTCTTCAGTTTTCCATTCACAATGAAGATATGAAAAATTTCTGTACTTAACAAAGTATTCCTCAACATCAACCATTGTAGGTTTTTTTGTTTTAGCATCAGGGTTTTCCTTTTCAATTTCTATTTTACTTTTTTCTTTGTTTTCTTTATCAACTTCAACCTCAGTAGGTGCTACTTTCTTTTCTTCAAGATTATTAGGACTTTCATTATTTTCTAAGGGTGTTTTTAATCCTTCGTCATTAGTAGGATTTTGATTCTCTGAGGTTCCATCTAAATTTGGCTCTAC
Source organism: Cecropterus lyciades (assembly GCA_002930495.1). Taxonomy (NCBI): domain Eukaryota; kingdom Metazoa; phylum Arthropoda; class Insecta; order Lepidoptera; family Hesperiidae; genus Cecropterus; species Cecropterus lyciades. The sequence goes on along the minus strand of MOOZ01000925.1, from coordinate 15,373 downwards.
TGGAGGAACTTCAATTTTTAATTCTCTTTTGCCCATACGGCACGCAAGGACGTGCTGTACAATCATCGAATCCTCCTCTGTAGTATTAACATAAATGTAATTAGGTTTTGGGGTACCTTCCGGCCTTATTATTTCTTTGGTGTCGGGATTTAAATCTTCAAACTCTTTTTCTTGTTTTACTGCTGTCAGAGTAAATTCGTCATCGGACAATCGCAGTATCACATCGTCTGTATATTTTTTGCGCTGAGTATTCCTCGCAGAACGACGCTTTAGAATGTCGTCACCTTCAGGTGGGGGTGAAGGTGGAGGAGTCGACATCATATCATCAGGTTCTCCGTCAGAGTCAGGTATTAAACCACCTCGTTTTTTCTTTTTGCCACTTGATGCTCTCTTTGTTATCAATTTTTTGCAACTACCACTGGCAGATGACCTTTTTTTAGATGCCTTTTTCTTTTGACAACTCATATCTAGATCATCGTCTTTTTCGTTCTGTTCTCTTTTTGCTTCAGCTTCTTCAAGTAAATCTTTTATAGCTATTTTGGAGACCGGAATATCATCAAAATCAGTGACATTCGATTCATCCAATGGTAGCGTATCTTGTGTATTAACCATACTTTTATTAGGTTCAATTACAAGGCTGTTGTTAAGTGACATATCACTTATATTATCAGTGCTATCCTTTTCTAGTAATTCATTGCTAGTAGTAGTGTCTGCTTGTATCTCAGCAATACCTTTTTTAACATTTCTCTTTCTTTTCGGAGCATTTGGATCTTTTGGTTGCCGTTTTTTGCGCTCTTTCACTGGCTTATCTCCTACAACTTTGGGAACTTTAGGTTCTTTTGGTGTGCGTGGTTTTCTTTCTTTATTCTTTCTTGGCCCTCTTTGCTTTTTGATCTTACCATCACTAAGATCATCCATCGAAAGAGCACTACTGTCTAAATTAGTTACATCTTCAGTCATTTCTAAATCGATCTCTGAATGGCTTTGTAATCCTGTACCTGCAGTAACACAATCTTCCGACACAGGCAACTGATCAAGAGATTGTGGAGTAGACATTAGTTTGTCTTTCTTAACTCGTGGTTTTCTTGGTTTAGCAGGACCCTTTCCTCGTCCTCTGCCAGTTGTACTAGTTACTTGTGGACTTTCTACCATTTTCGTGCCATAAATGGGATTCTGCAAGATACAGTTTGGTCCCCCATTACATTTATCATTTGTTTCATGTTGTTGGAGGATCGATAATCGTTCTTGTAAGCATCTAACTTTTTCTTGATTTTCATTTGATGGTGGTAAACAGTAAGTTTCTTGAATTTGCTGTTGTAAAGAAATTCGTTCCTGGTGGTGGGTTGGTGGTGAATACATACTAGGCATGGGCGGAGCTGAATGTGGTATATTCGTTCCCATAATTATCATATTTGGATTAATATTATGAGGTACCGTCGGCATAATGCCTGGCGGAGTCGCTTGAATGTTAGTACCCATACCTGGGTGTACATTTTGTCCTCCCATTGCCATACCTACTTGAATGCTTGGAATATTAGTAGATGTATTTGCTGGTACATTGGGTATGTTGCTGGAAGTATTTTGAATGTTCTGTTGTGCATTTCCTAGTACGTTTGGTACCGTAGCTGATATACCAGTTATAGTTCCTTGTGGATTATGCACAGGAATTGTTGAAGTAACATTACTTGTGTGCTGCATAGGGTGAGCGGTTTGAACATTTAAGGCAGCTTGCGTTCCAGGGGTAACACCACTTTGATAAGTGGATATAACATTCAGACTTTGATTGCTTTGTAAACTCGATGACATAGTAGGAGATATATTTGGAGGCATTCCAGGTGAAATAATATTTTGAAAGGTATTACTTTGATAACCTTGACTTCTAGGGGCATTCAAAGATGTCCCTTCAAATTTTGTGACTGAATTAGGAGTAGTGTTTATTGATGATGGGTGACTTAAAGGAATTTGTATTTTTTGTGAGGAGCTTGTTTGAGAATGCTCACTAGGCGGAGTTAATAAATTAGCAGCAGACAAGGGTGTCCCTTGATTTCTTAATTGTTCATTATCGCTTGGCTTATTTGATTTTTCCACATTTCCAAGTTTATTCTCTGAATTATTTTCTGCATTGGCAGGCATGTCAATTTTTTCCTCTTCTTTAGAATTATTCAATCCACTAAATACAGAATCCGTGGATTGACAGCCAAGGGCACTTTCCTTGGTTTCCTTGTTATCTACAGGAATACAAGGATTTATTGGTTTTGAGGTTGCAATCATAGAATTGCCAGGTGTATTTATAACCACATTTTCAGGTGCAATACTACTTGGCGTAGGCTTTGGTACAAATGAATTACTATTAATTTCCTCACTCAAATTTTCTGTGTTGACTGGGCCTATTTCCATATTTTTATTTTCTGTACCAATATTCAACTGTTGGATATTTTTAGTAACTTCTGGTTTTATAGTAGACGTTGTCGCTGATGGCTCAACAGTTTTCACAGGCTGATCAGTATTTTCCATTTGAACAACATTATTTATTGGAGTGGGAATTTTTGTAGGATTCCACTGTGATGGGGATGAAACAATATGCCCAACAGCTGGCGATGCTGGATTGCGTTGGTAGGGATATTCTCCTCCAGTTGGCAAAACCATTTGTTCTAATGCTTGAAGAGTATTTTGTGACGTAAATCCACCAGAAACCGGTGGAGGACCAGCTGCAGGGGATTGTACTAAATTACGCGACCCATGAGGTGAGGCACTAGGCCCTTTAACAGGAGACATAACAGGACGCGGTGAAAGTTGAGGTTGCCCTTGTTGCCTTGGGGATACTTGTGCACGTGGCGACATCTGGGGTGATAGTTGTGGGAACGGCGGCCGGTATTGAGGACTGCCAGTTTCTAATCCAGATGGTTTTACAGTATTGTACTGATTTGATACATTTACATCAAGTGGATGTTGCACTTGATGAGGTTGATAATTCATTGGGACTGAGTGATGAGGCGACGCATACGGCATTTGTGAAGGCACACCGTGTGATGGACCGACAGTAGATGCGGGCACTGGCGGTTGACGAGATACGTGATGCAATGGCGGCGCACCAGCATGATGAAGGTGGGGATTAGGATGGTTTTGTATTCCTGAACCAATACCACCTCCATGACCTGCCATACTTTGGTGCGGTTGATGTTGAGGTATTGGTGGATGACTCTGTTGTGCATGTGGCAAGCCATATTGATGTGCATTTACATCCATTTGTTGATGGTAGGTGGGATGTTGACTTATCCGAGCTGCTGCTGGAGGATGCATCTGCGTATAATTGGGATAGTTCTGAAAATACAAAGAATTCCAAGAAATTAATTAAAAATTCAATAGTTTATGTCCAATACATGAATAATTTATTTCATTACAAACCATATCAATACCGCTAGGTTAAAAAGGGTGTTCCTTTACCACTTTATTTGAATGAAAATGCATTTTTAATACCATAAGAATACAAAATGCATGTATACCTAAATGCCCATTACGCTCTTTGAGCCAATATTGAAATAGCTTCACAAAGTGTTTCGAGAATTCCTTTTTTTATTTACCTGTTGTTGTCCATAAAGTTGTTGTGATGATGGCTGTGGAAAATGTGGTTGTCTTGGAATATATGCCCCATTTTGAGCTTGTAATCCACCTATCCCAGAACCCTAAAAGAGATAGGTATAATTCAGATTAGCAAAACTAAATATCTCTCAGTAATTTATTTATATGTTCAAAATTCACGAAAGAGAATATATACATAAAATAAGTTCACCTGCTGAGGAGAGTATTGATGCATTTTCTGTTGATGTTCATAAGAGTGTCTATAGCCTGGTGTAATGGGTGTGTATCTGTTAGCTCCGGGTGCACCGGACCACACGCCCATATCTCCAATACCTACACAAATATTTGTTTCATTTCAAATCATATCATTTTTGGTTAGTAATGTTATGCTTAGAAAATTATTTTATTTTCATAGGTAGATGTTTCAGTTATTCTTATTTGTATAAATAATTAAGATTCACAAACCTTGCTCTGGCATGGTGTACATTGGTTCTGGTCCAGGATGATATCCTGGGTAAGAATGTGATGGGTGTACATGGTGTGATGGATGTAGCGGGGCATGTGGTTGAGGCAATCGTGGACGTGGGGGATAACTGCCATATTCATGGTAATCTGGAGCAGGTGGGCCAGTACCAGGATTTGGTACTGGCTGTGAACTGCTAGGACCACCACCTCCAAACGAAGCCAGTTTTTGGATTGTCCCTTCCTGAGTCACACTGCTTGGATTATACGGCTGTCTATAGCTAAAATCAATATATTAAGTTTAATAAAACACCATATATATATTTTCATGGTTACTTGACTACTAACCAGTGGTAGCACTCGTTTACAAAATGTGTCCAAAAATTATGTAGCCATTTAATAAGACCCAATAAGTATAACTTCAATAAAATTTATAATAAAATTCAATAAAGCTTGGTAATTTACCTATTATCTGTCGTGTCTTTATTATCTCCAGCTACACCAGTTGTTGAGCTGCCCGTAAATCCGTCTGATCCACCGAGATCAGTAAGTCCTTCCAACATACCGCTTCCATCATCACCAAATAAATTATATGAGTCCATCACTCTTTCACGAGTGAATTAAAAAAATAGTTTGTCGAAGAATCCAATAATCAGTTATAGCGCCCATTTTAATCTGTAAATAATGAGATTTAGATTAAATAATCTCAGTAAATATTATAAGCATGACTTGAACTAATGTTTAATGACATTGTCTTTAAACCTTTGTTGATCAGAAGACTTCTTAAAGGGAAGATGTTAGTATAATGTGAGTTGAATTCAATGGCAGCGCCTTAGGTATGGGGGCAGTAGGACAGCTGTGTACAATAGCATTTATTATTGTCATACAATTTGAAACCTCCTTCGATTTTCACGATGATAGCATGTGCTAATCTTTTTTTTTTATAGTATGGAAGTAGCAAACGAGCATGCAGCCCACCTGATGGTAAGTGGCTACTGTCGCCCATGGACATCTGTAATTAACCCTAGAAAATATCAAAGTCTCATCTAAGGTTAGCCACAGACCGGTTGCTACCCCTGAGGACTAAGATGGAATGCCTCAGAAAAGTATGTCTCCCTTACCACACCCTTCAGACCAAAACACAGCAGTGCATCACCCTGCTGTTATTAGACAGAAATAGGTGTGGCGGTGGTGTTCCGGAGTCGAACCACCAAGAGTCAAAAATTCAAAAGTAATCTTCAAAAGTAATCTTTCTGGTCTCATTGTCTAAAACATACACAAATTCAAACAGGCGCAATAGATATGACAAGTAAAAGAAAATATTTAATATGCATTTGTTTTTATTTTTCTAAGCCGCAGTTGGACTTTGATAATATCTTATATAATATTAATACAAATAGAAACACATTCGTAGCAGACATTAAATATTAAATAAAGATTAAATTGGAAACAGAAGATGTAGATCTATAAATGAAATTAAATGTATGTGGATAACAAGTAAAAAATCAATGTCCTAAGATCATCATATTCATCAAAGTAATCTTGTGTACATTTCCTTGTTTAAACAGTAACCCTTCATCCCTTTCCTCCCCCAAGGCGCGAGCATAGAATTCATGTATGTAGGTGTACTAAACAATATGTGAAAAACCTTTTTTTTTTTTATAAAAACATTAATACATACACTTTAAAACAAAAATGACAATGTTTTACATGGAAAAAATAAAAATACATTATCCTAAAACTTCATTCAATTGAAAAACAATCTAATATTAAACAAATGATACAAAATCTATTTTGATAATGCTATCAAATAATATAGATCAATAATTAGCTAAATGGTGAAAAATTAAACTTAAGGATAACATATTATAATTTTAAAGTAAAATCTTCATCATTTAAATCATGATATATAATTATTCTCTTTGCAGTAAGATAAACACAGGTGTATTGAATGATTTAATTATGAAAATTATATAACATGTGTTAAACATAATGTAATATATATAATTAGGTATTGAATCCACAGGTACATTAATAAAGTTAGTAAATAGAATGACAATTGTAATGTTAATATAAAATCAAGGGATTTATTTGGAAACAACTTTAATAAAATTATAGTTAATCAAATCTTTATTTACCTTTTACATCATTAATGATTCAATTATAGAAATAGGTATATGTAGCACTAGCAGATCCAGATTTTACATTTGGGGGCTTACTTGACCAGGTGAAATAGGCTTTTATATGATGGGGGAAAGAAAGGCCTTTCGATAAAGGGATACTTTATTTAGGATAAGGGTCGTAATATTTCTGAAACTTTGCCACTTAGTAAAAAGGGTAGAACTCTTTGTGGTTCGACTTCCGAAGCACCACAGCCACACCTATTTCTGCCTAATTCAGCTACACATAACACTGCAACAGCAGTATCCTCAGGGGTAGAAACACTTATGTGGCTAACCTCAGACCACAGGTAAGACTGACATTATCTGGGATTAATTGTAAATTTCCATGGCCAGTAGAGGCCACTTACCATCATCAGGTGGACAGCATGCTCATTTGCTACTTCGATATTTTACTAATAAATATAAGCCCATATGAAATCAGGCCATATGTTAAATTCAAATTTAAAATTAATTCTTTTATCAATGTGACAAAAACATTGAGTGAGTATTATTGCAACTCATTTAGTCTTTTTGACAGTTGATGTCTGAATTATTTCTTGTTAAATTAAAATATTTTTTACACATTGCATGCTTAAAATTTAGTTACGATTAGTTTTCTTCTCATAAACATTGAACGTTTACAATACTGATGCATTTTATACTGCAGACATAAAAATTTCCATGCAAAGAGTTCCATCAAACATCTACATCATTATTTTTACTATCATCATTATTACAAGTCATGATCTCTGATCATTAATGATCGCTGTATTTGTCCATGGTACCAGAATATTGGGTTATAAGTGTAGAAATTGTTGTTGCCAGTTTTGGTGAAAATTTCATACATAAAGTTCAGAAAATACTGTTATAGTCAGGGTAATTGGGGGTAATTTTTATACACACTACATGTTCTGTACCAAAAGATTAATGAAGACAATATTCATAATAAACCAGTATTATTACTAGCAAATCAAATTGGGCAATATTACATAATAAGTGTTAAATCTTCACTATAATTCTTGAAATATTTAGCACTTTGATAATTCAAGTTTTACACACAAATAGAGGTATTTCTTATACCAATAAGTTACAATTTCTACTCAACAGAAGCATCCATGAATTGGGTCACTCCCATGCAACTTCATATACAGTCTAAAGTGAAAACCTTGTTTTCAAATCTATTACACTATCTCCATCTTCTCCTTGCTCTATTGGGTGTAATGTGATGAAGCTTCAGTGTCACCATATTTTCTTTAGTGCTTCAAGTGGTGATAAAGTCTCTTCAATTCCTTTCTGGTGAAATTAGCATGTACAACCAAGGGGAAAAGCTATACGCTTATGAATACTATTAACATATAGCGCTATAACTTCTCCCGTTAGTTATACAGCAAGGAGTTTCTTCAATGTGTTAATTACTCATCATACCCCATTATGCAAGATTGTTACAAATTAAAGGATCCATTGGCTTGTCGATATTACATATCCATACTATACTTACAATAAATAGAAGCATTCCTATAATTTTGGAGTATAGAAATTTTATTTGAAGTTTAATACTGTTACATATACTGAACTTTTTAATACGGATATATTCTTGGTTCATACTTAATACATATTTAATTTTAACAAAAAATTGAAGTATTATGTCGTTCGCTACAGTTCGTGACACAAATGACGTTACTAGGCAGAAAGCTAGAAATGAAGACCACAACACATCCGAAAACCGGCTTTGGATTATGAGATAAACAGAATAATGCGAAAAACCGAATACATTAAAAAGCATCATGAAAACAGTCCTATAAACATAACAATTCACAAAAATTCAAATTATAATTTTACAGAAGTTGGTTTAATCAAAGTTACTCCATATTAGTGCGGTATAGGCAATAAAATATTACCGAAAATTTCACTCGCATGCATTCATAATTAAGTGTTTAAGATCGTCCATCGAACGCAGATTATTATTAAAAATGAAATGAATTGCAAAAGTAAGAGATTTGGTAGCTTTAATTTGTAACAAGATTTTGTACTTACGAAAAGCGCCACACAACACGGTTGATCACAAAATGGATACCATTCTCCAACAAACTAAATTTTATGAAAAATTAAATACAATGCAAGTAAATGTAATGAACTATTGTAAAATCAGAGTTTATAATTATTTATTTTAACGTGTTTTATTGAGATTCAACACTAAAATCCACAATATCTCCAACAACATTAGACCAATAAAATAGCCACCACTACACTCCGTCCATTTTGTTTCCTTTGAATAATAGAGATGTCCTGCTGGGTTGTCGCAATGCAAGCAATGCATAGATAGGCTCTTGAACAAAGATATCGACAAATATTGCATTGTATATCGATAAAAAAAGTCGATATACTATTTAGTGTTATATTGCATTATCCATTTTTATCAGCCTTATTCATAGATTACAATAATAAATAAATTATTGAATCAATATGTTCTACGAACGGGCTTATTAATCCTTGAACTTCTACTATGGATGTGACGATTTATTTTCATACCTCGATTAAGCATCAGACACAATCGATTAGACGATAATCTCTCGAGCAGATTGATTCTGGTTGATCAGTCATCACATCACAACAATAAAAGGACGACAGTCAGCAAAATTTTTCTGCGGCTTCCGAAAAAAGAAACAGTATACAAAATTCAAAAAACTTCTATGAATAGAAATGATGAGCGCAAAATATAGCATTGAGGAATCCTCTATCATTATTATCATAAAATGTTATATATTTCTAATTTTTTATATAAGTATCTTGTTATTCAATCTTTATCAATAATATTGTAAGTAGACTTTACCTATATATTAATGTAATTACGGATTATGTATATGCTGTGATATTGATCCGAGAAGCGCAATGCAAACTAATTGTGTTATCAAACACCAAAAGAGTTGTGAGTTAGAATACCTATCAATACTAAGATCTGACTTAAAACCCGTAAATTTAATCAAATAGTCAATTATATTGATACTATGTTGTATACTCAATATAGTTGTGTATTGTTTTTTTGTCATTAGTAGTTAGTATTGATGGTACGAAGTGTTGTATACTTATATTTTTTCTACTGGTAGCCCTGAACATACGCATGCCTATGGCAGTATAATAGGGATGTTGATTAGTGCCGAAATCGTTTTTAAATCGATGTCTGAAGAATCAATCCTAAAACATATCGAATACTAGAAGAATGAAAAAATTTTCAACTAATAGTTATTATGAAAATAGATATATTAAAAAAACTAATACGTAAATATAGAAAAGTTGAATATATGTGGACTCGCTGTACGAACACACACACACATATATGTGAAAAATAAGTGATATTCGCGTCAAACCATGCGTGACGAAAAGGAGGCATGATAATATAATAAATCATAATTCTTTTCTTCCTTATGAAATATAAGTTTATTTCAACCTATAGGCGTGCCAATAGAATTTTTACTTTTGGAAAATCAACTAACTTCCGTGCTCAGTAATTTGGTAAAAGAAATGATTAGGAAAAATAAAGCAAATTTTTATGTGCTTTCAAAATAAATATCGATTTTTGAGAATTTGAGATCTGAATCGATCTTAGATTATTATTAACACAGATATCGATATTGTTGGTCCAAAAATCGTTTGATCGATCTTAAACAGGCAACGGGCAACCCTACAGTATAACAGCCTATGTTAGATTTGCAAGAATAGCTTATCAATTAAAGTAATTTTCTAGCAAATAATCTTATGGAAATTACATATTTACCAATATTGCTCTATTTGTATTTGAACTAATTATCATATTAGTTGAAAACATTGTATTTGCTGAATATAAATCGGTTATAAATGATGAAATTAGTGGACCAAGTTGTTAGAAGTTTTAAGGTCGCTAAAGTGTTTCGAGAAAATACAGACAAGATAAATAGTATAGACTTTTCACCTAGCGGCGAAACACTGATCTCTTGCAGTGAAGATGACCAAATTGTTATATATGATTGTGAAAAAGGCACCCAGATAATAACAGTCAACAGTAAGAAATATGGAGTCGATCTTATACACTTCACACATGCTAAAAATACTGCAATTCATAGTTCCACTAAAGTCGATGATACTATAAGATATTTGTCGCTTCATGACAACAAATACATCAGATACTTTCCTGGACACACAAAGAAAGTAGTGACACTATGTCTGTCACCTGTTGAAGATACTTTTTTGTCTGGATCTCTGGATAAAACATTGCGACTTTGGGATTTACGTTCACCAAACTGTCAAGGCCTAATGCACTTATCTGGGAGGCCAGTAGCTGCGTATGACCCAGAAGGCCTCATCTTTGCAGCTGGAGTTAACTCTGAAAGTATCAAACTGTATGATTTAAGATCTTTTGATAAAGGACCTTTTGTAACATTCAAACTAAATCAAGAAAAGGAATGTGACTGGACAGGTCTTAAATTTTCTCGAGATGGCAAAACAATGTTGATAAGTACCAATGGATCAATAATACGATTAGTAGATGCATACCATGGAACTCCACTTCAAACATTCACAGGGCATTTAAACAACAAAGGCATACCAATAGAAGCCTCATTCAGCCCAGATTCCCAATACATATTCAGTGGATCCACAGATGGAAGAGTGCACGTTTGGAATGCTGATACTGGTTATAAGGTTTGTGTCTTGAATGGAGATCATCCAGCACCGATCCAGTGTGTACAGTTTAATCCTAAATTCATGCTATTAGCTTCTGCGTGTACCAATATGGCATTTTGGCTGCCCACAATAGACAATGTTTGAATTAAAGTTGAATATCTACTTTATAAGGATTTCTAATGTTAAATACAACATTTTTACATCTCTAGATATAAACCATTACCCTCAACTTTAAAATAACCACACATTAGAATATAACAAAAATCTATATGGAAATTTTCAACAACTTTTAGAATAACAATTGGAGCTGTTGACATATTTGATTTCTCTTAATAATGGTTTGCTGAGAGGATTAATGTAGTGTCAGACATATGAGTAGATATGTATATTTATAACCGATTCTTGGAGGGTAATGTTATTCTGGTTTATGTATGTATATGAATTTTTGTGTAACCGCCTGTAGCCTACATGGCTGTACCGATTTTAAAGTGGTATGAGTCATTAGATTTGTTTTCACCTCTGGATAATCTTATGTTATATATCTGATCAGGAGTGCAATGCAACAATTTGACTGCATATTTCTAAGCTTTTCAAACTGTGTATAAGATGGTTACCTAAATCTTTTCCGTTTCTTATTTTATGCAGTCAGTTTTTTTGTTTAAAATTATTTTATGGGTTAACCATAAAGTATCGTAACATTTCCATAGCTGACTAATTTACATAAATATTTATTTAAAATGCTTATATACTAGCATCAATATATTATTAACAAGTAGGTTTTTAATCTTGGATAAATCTTAATATCGACCTAGTTAAGTAGTAATTTATAGTCCAAAGATATTATAAATGTCTCGATACTGTGTCATGCAACAAATTTATTACAAAAGTATATTGATTTTTAAATGAATGTGTGAGACAAAAGTGGTGTACCACATTCTTGTGTTTGTGTGTGTGAGTAAGTTGATAAAAGACATGAATGATTTTAAAAGGGTTAGTAGTATCCCTGTTATTTTGCCCCTTACAAGCCAAACTGTCAATCTATAAATGTATAATATCTATGTTTATAGACATAGTAATAGTTGAGAAAAAAAGCTGCATTGAAGTAAATGTAGACGAACAACAATGGTGTTCACATAATTATATTGGGAAATACATTAGAGACTTTAATTTCTTTAATGTAATGTATAAACTATCATTATTGTATTATTATTACTAAGGTATAAAGTTTATATTTTGTAACTTTCTTCGATGTTTAAAACAATGTGAGTAATAAGTATGAATAATGTATGCTTTTCACATAGGTACTAGGTGGATAATTATATACTATTTTACTTACAGTAATTGTATTTAAAAAAAAAAAAAACAAAAACAATGTTACTTTTGGAACCTACTCTAAAAATATTGCTGTAGTCCCTATAATAATAGAAATGTAGTAGTTAGGTATTTTATACTTATTACTAGCTAATAATAGTTTGGAATAGATGTAGGGTTTTTGTATCATCTTAACAATATACCATATATGTAACAACCAACCATACCAAACCACTTTTGCAATTGATATTTAATACTAAATGATTTTAGTACAAAAAACAATAAGTATGTTATCTACATTCAATTTATTAAATATCTTAAAACAATCCTTTTATCATTCCAAACCCCAAAATTATATTTATGGCCAATTCCAAAATAATTGGTTATTAGTAAAAAGTTATGATAAATATAATAATATAGCATAGCGTTGGATTTGTAACGAAATAAACTTGTGATTTATAAAAGAAATATTTTATTTACACTAACATGACAATGTCTAACGGATTAAAATACAACGCCACAATTTGTTGCACCGCTTAATACATTCGCGCGGGTAACGAGGCGAGTCTGCACAGGAGCGCGAATATGTATTTGCATGTTTATTATTACGTCATTCGCCTCAAATCTGGAGCGGTATTTTGTTATATTCTAAAGTATGTATTGTGGGTGTTACCCTCCGTGTGTCTCATATGCTACGGCTACAGCAAAGCTATTCGAGAGGCCAGCGTTAAGACCGTACCTTAATATAAGGGAGGAGCTGTTCGGGTTCCGCGCCGGCCACTCATCAACGCTACTTCTGACGCGAGTACTCCATCATTTGGGATCCGAGCTCAATTACGGCCGTGACATGGTCGGCGTCTTTCTCGACATAGAGAAGGCGTTCGGCTGGGTGTGGCACGCTGGGCTCGTATACAAAATGATGGAAAATTGGAAGTCCACGCGCCGACGCTGGTACAGCTGATAGCATCGTTTTTATACGAGCGGCAGTTCTATATTTCGTTTGAGGGCATAGCCTCAGACCCTAGGCCCATACGCGCGGGAGTGCCGCAGTCTAGCGGCTAAGTCGACATGGCGCTGGGTAAGGATGTTCGGGCCTCGAGAGGTACCCTCTTTACCCGGGCAATTCTCGAGGAGGTCGAATACCTCCCGGATCCTTAGCATTTACACATAGTAACACAATGTTTGTAAAAACATAGTGATATAATGTAAAAATATAAAAAAGAACATATTTACCAACCCCACTCATTAGTGTTTACATAATTGCGAATGTGTAAGCGATCACTTGTGCCAGTCTTAAGCTAAATTAAACCTCACGGGTCGAATGACGAGGCGAATTATAAACACCTACGTATAAATCCATGGTGTTTATATAAACACCATGATAAACGATAGGCTATATAGCCTATCGTCTCTAAAAGCGCATTTATATAAAGGCGCTCACTTCTCGTCTTCCCCAAATCTCAAGTTATGACTTAAAAGTGAATATGGCCAAATGTAACAAGTTTTACATTAGATCAGTCACTGCAATGGGCTTAATTAAAATACGGCTCACTGAATTGTCGTATGCATTGATGGGGATTGAAGACGACTACGAATACTAATTTTGTCTTCTTTTTTATTCATTTTAAATTATGTATTTTTTGACCATTTTCGTATGACTGCATTTGATTCGAAATTTAATACATGAAATTTAATAATATAAATTTAGTAATATCCTCGGATATTTAATTCAAATACTAATCCTCGGATTTGTATAAATTAAATAATAATTAAGTCTAACATGTATACCTACAGGGAACACTTATTGTAATTTAATTATAATGTTATAAGTATTGAAATGATTAAGTTAAAATGTTCTACCACACACCCAGTGTGGTAGAACATAATGTAGGTACTCGCTATCAATGAGACCTTTGTAAAATACTATGTTCTTGCAAATAATTTGAATTTGAGTACAACTAAACCAACATAATGTCAAATTGTAAACGCTCTAATTAATCAGTTAAAATAATACAATTGTATCGCTGATCATAACCAAATTACCGAATTCATAAACATAATTGTTATTAATTTAATTTAAAGTCGTATCCTGCTTTTGAAAGCCGAAAAGCAAATGTAGCGAACTTTTAAAATAATTATATTGTATATTTGAATATGGACAAAATATATATTTTAGAGAAAAGGTATTTAAACAACCGATTTCTACGCAAATTTGTGCCACACCATGCAATTGCTATCTTCAGTCGGCGGGAAAGATGGGGGTCATAATTTCGGTCTGAAAAAAAAACTAAAGGTAATTAAACTAAAGAAATTGACGAAATTTTTATTTTATTTCAGGTTTGAATAAAGTGCATTTTGTAAATAAAAAATAACATTTCAACGTGCTAAAAAGTTCAAGTACAAGACTGAAACTTACAACCTTTGGTTAATTTTGATTGGTCTTTTAGTTTTCTTTGTAATCACGCCCGCCCGTTTAGAAAAAACGTAAAAACAAAAACTCGAGAAAACGCGTTCTCAAGTTTGAGGTCGGAAAAAATATTTATTCTCCATTACTTGCAGTTATATTACGCTTATTCATGAAATTACGGGTCAGGTAAAGGATGTATGTCGGTTTTCCCTTTCGATCCGTTGATTGTCGCCTTTATCCGCAAATATCTTTCATATCTGGGTATTTTTCTAATCAAAATAGCTACACAGGTACTTAAACTGTGAACTATCCTTCGTTATATATTATGTTGTGTAATTATGTATGCCGCAATTTAATGATTTTCTGAAAGAAATCAAATGTTTCGAGCTTATGCCGTAAGAGTGGAGTTGAAGGATTTATTCAAAATTTTGCGACGCTAGCCTTATTATTATTCGTTTCATACCGTCGTTAAGAGCTCTATTTAGATTGGACATATCTATACATCTATACATATAAATAAAATTGAAGTGTCTGTTTGTAATATCAAAATCACAGTTTTTTACCTAATGCATATCAAAGTATATATGATACTGATAACAAAACAGCAATTACTAAAATTTTTGTCTGTCTGTCTGTCTGTCTGCCTGTCTATCTGTCTGTCTGTCTGTCTGTTTGGTCTGGCTAATCTCTGAAACCGCTGGACCGATTTTGACGGGACTTTCACTGTTGGATAGCAGATATCGCAAGGCGTAACTTAGGCTACTTTTATTTCTCAAAAATACTTAGGGTTCTTCGT